>CM017558.1:27918326-28213326 GCA_007844125.1 Sinonovacula constricta | reverse complement strand
AAAGCTATAAAACATGAAACACATTAAAGAAAAACTCTGCATCCCCGAACAGTACATTCAAAATGATACACAGTAATAAATGTTGTAAGGGCACATGCAAGAAGCAAATTTAATCGCAGTTTCCAATAACCAACCTAGGGCGTATATTTACCTTTCGAGCTGGTGTTATTTCCTTACACGACAAACATCGTTAGATTTAAAAGCATACAAATGCGATAATTTCCTTGAAGTACTTAGGTTTCTTCTGTATAAGGATACATCCTTCAAAAGTATTATTAAGCGTACTAGACTTTTTGTCTACGTCAAACGTGAAAGTGACTGTATCATGAAAATTCCAAATCAATCTTATTGTTGTGTTTTCATTTTTTATAATTTTAAAAGTTAGATGTTTAAGTCAAGCGATTTCAAAAGGCTATTATGCAGATAAACTTAAAGTTATATATTACGTCTTATATGATAACGTCTTATATGACAGCTTAACGGTTCTACAAACAGTCGAACAGACGTTTGTGTATAATGATAATATATATAATATATACTATCATATGACCTTTAACAGTCTGAACCAGGCAGATTAATATTTGCTGATGAAATTCTTGAAAAATAAACGAAAGGAACGTAACTACCTGTTTGCTTGCTTGTTGTTAATGTTGCTTTGTTGTTGTAGTTGTTGCTTTTTTTTTGATGTTGGGGTTATCTTCCAGTCATTTGCACTGTAGTTTTCTGGAGATCTGGAATGTGCATTTGAATCTGCTAAATGTATAACGATATCCTAACTGTGTACAGCATACCGTGAACATCTAGCATAATACCACATTCTTGTAAAATAACCTGTCATCGGAGAGACTGGTACATGAGCTGTCCTTATAGTTGTTTGATCGTAATCAAGAGAACTAAATCACTAAAGTGTTAACGACCTTAGTGTGTGGCACACAGGGCTTGATCCGGAAGTCGAATCTCTTAGGAGAAACAAGCCTTATGACCAGAATTGGCTTGGCTCATTTACTTGTTTACATATTGAAATATTATTATGTCAGGTTAAGAACACCTCCAATGAAACCGGACGTTAAATTTATTTTATTATGTGTTTGCTTTACTAATTAAATACACATCCTAGTTCGTGCAGCAAAACATAATCATTCAAAATCACTGCCATAAAAGGTCGCCATAAGAGAGTTCGGTTCAGTAAGCACCCATAGTATACTTGTTCGGTTATCTTCGGGGTATTTCGGTAGAAATCGGAAACCTTCGGGACCAGTCGTAAGAACACGTTAAACCGCCAGGTGACACTGTATACGTTAATTGGGTCTTATAAAAACGCGAAATCCTTCTGTGCTGACTCAATCGACTGCTTAGTGCGCTTCAATTAACACATCGCTCTTAAATAAATGACCAGGTTTTCGAACAAATAAAATTAAGTTTGCGCAAATTTTCCTTTCGAGAAAGGACTGAATTTAGTCTCTGACTTCGTGCTGCCTGTGTTCCAAGGCGGTAACCATCATCATCATATTCTTTTGAGTGTCGGCTTAGGTAACCGTATTGTGGCACACACGGTAGGGGTTCTGGTAAATCTCTCTGTGAGCGATTATTCATGTCATGTCGGCTTAGTCGATTCACCCTCATCTAATCCAATATGCCTGGGACAGAGGGGTCTATTACTGTGTCTCCAATCCAAAGGATGCACAATCTGGGAAGATGTTTCAGGGCTCACTATTAAAACTATGTCTATACTCATTGGTTGAAATAAACGATGTATATCTTATATACCCAACATAAATGTTCATTTATCATAAGATAAAGGGTAGGAAAGGATAATTGTCACTGGCTAAGCCTAAACTCGACGGAGCTCTGTGGCATACGCTGCATGAATGTATACTGTAGACTCAGGAAGGGGCCTCACACACGTTCGTGTTTGGAGTGTCGAATGACGTCTATATAAAATTATACTTCTGTAGTCCCTATGGATACATCACAGAGCAAGGCCGCGCTTCGAAATAGTGGTTTAGGGATGTTTCTCGACTCTCCACCATTCCATTTTTGAAGAAAAAACGTGCGCGCCGCACCGAACTTGCATATACTGCAGCCTCCAGTCGATGAGACCACTCATTGCAACTTTATTTAGAGAAGTACAGTCAGCACATACGTGTATATCCATTGAAAAAGGTCTCATGCGGAAATAGCGAAATTATTGAAAAAGCAAAACCTTCAGTGAGAAGCACGTGTGGCCCGTTTAACCTAGATCGAAGGTAACGTTAAGCGATGAACTAGACCGGCTCTGCCGTAGGAACATCCTTGCAAAAACGATTCCAGGCGGCCTACCTCAGGCTCTGCAGCATATCAGTGCCAGACCAACCAGGCAACATAGATGTGCAAAGGACAGGCCGAGGAAAGCGATCCCGGGTATTTTTGATTCTTATCCTCCTGCAAAGCAATCTACAAAGACCAACTATCTATATTCATGACCTCGAAGCAGATGGGTCTGGTTTCCACAAAAGCCTTAGCACTTTCGATAAATACATACGGAGCTAGAAAATAGAACTTCCTGAGCAACCAGCAGGTGCAGACCCGATGGTGTTCCTGGGAGTGATACGACCTTTAATCATCTAGGAACTCGCACAAGAAATGCAATCACTAATCGTTATTAAGTTCTAACTTGTCCTCAAAGTACTGCTAAGCAAGACAGAGCAGGGCGGTGTCAAGGAGTACACCAAGCCTGTACTCCGCCATAAGCAGGAGGTTGTTAAAGGTAGGTGAAATTGATAAGGTCATCTATAGAGCTATTATTCAAATCCTAGAACGGCTTGAGAAGTGGACACACAGATGCTGGGTGAATGGATAATTGACCGGGTCCCAACTATGTCGCAGGAAATAGCGCTGTACCAACCCTTAAGAGGCGGTTTATACATCCCTCTCCCAGCCGAAAAAAAATCAAGGAGATGCCCATCAACGTAAAAAACACAGACGACATGTGCCCTAGGTGGACACTTCGGTCTGCCAAGGCGCCCACAGCCGCAAAACAATCCAGATAGCTCGCCGTGGTATTCAACTGATAACGGCCTGAACTTCAAGGGCATTTACTTCCCGCTGCCTGTCTCCAGGTCTTCAAAGTCCAGAATCTCAACAACCTAGCAATCAACTCGTTTGGCTGAAATGAAGAAGTTATTATCCATCGGATCAGCAATCAGCCGGCGGAAATGCCGTACATCAACATGCTGATTATAAAGATGCACTTCGTTTGTGTTAAGAGCCTAACCTGGCGTTTTTATGACGGAAGCAAACATACAGATAAAAATACTAATACAAACACTGCTTCTTTGGTTACTTCCGGGGGAGGGGGTTGTGCTGGAAGTTTGATTGTCGCGGAATAGGCAAAACGTCTGTGCTGATTGAAATGCCCGAGAAAAGGAAAAGCCCACCTTCAGACCTGAAACAAGCAGCTCCAGACTCCCTTTGTTATCTATGTCAACTTTGAACCTCTCACCACCAAAATTACATTTTCCAGAGAATAGTCCCGAAGACAGCAATATCAGTAACGCCCAGCAGTATGTGGCCTGCAGCTACTGCGACTTTGTTGTAACGTGTGATGGCCACACCTAGTCCGCGTTTGAGTACCGAGGCCCCAACATTGTTGACCAATGCTGTGGATGAATTACAGGAAGAGAGGCGTACAATTAAGGTAAATCTCTCTAATCCAAAGGCTATGCGGATGACTCGAGAGACTTTCTTAGCAAATGTCAGAGTCTCCGCCTGCCATATATGTCAAAAACCTCTAGGAGACCAGTCTGTTTTGACCACTACCACATCATTCGAAAATACAGCGGCAAAGCCACTAACACCTGCGGTTAAGCACACATACATCAACCATTCCGGTTGTATTCCACAAGATGCGGGGATGTGACTCCCGCTTGTTAATGCAGTCAATATTAAAGGTAGACGGGCGCATTACCTGCATCTCTAACAACACGGAAAAAAATACATCTCATTTAGTCTCAACGAGCTGTTCTGCATTGACAGCATTTGACAATCTAGTGTCGACGAATACCTCAAAGGCATTCCAGATAACGGCGATGTATAAACAAACCAGATGTTGAAAAGCGGGCGCTGCTCATGCGGAATGGCGTGTACCCCTATAAGTACATGAACAGCTGGGATCGTTTCGACGAAGAACGCTAACCACCACCGGAATCATTCTTGAGTACATTGGTATGCTCAGACTACTTTAGCCCCTCAGAGAAGGTATGGGAGAGGTCGACGCTAAATGACTATCATGGTCTATACAGTCGCACTGACATCCTGCTGCTGACCGACATCTTCGAGGCATTCCATGCATGTGGCAGTACGTCAAAGGATCCTGCGGATTACTACATGAGTTTCGGCATGTCCTGGGTACCCTCCTCAAGACAACGGAAATGGGGCTCTCTGACTACGACACCTTTCCATCAAAAATGGTCTCAGTTGCCGGGTCTTGTTAGTATCAAAGTGCTACGCCCGGGCACATGGGTTCAGAAGCTACAATCCAGAGCAGCCCACAAGCCATATCCTGTACTTGGATGCTAACAAGCTATACGCCTGCCAGTAATTATATCGGGGCTAACTCGACCGAGGGCATGATTCTTTACCTCGAATATCCGAAGGATCTACACGGTGGGCAAAACTCGTACCCGTTGGCATCAGAGCTGGTATTAAGTCGAGAGTGAGTGGATGTCACGGTCGACCGACCCTGACAGCACGACCTCCTAGGTGTTGGGCTGACGCAGACCGAGGTTCATAAGCTTGTGCTTAACCTTCGCGATAATGTCCAATATGTGAGACACTACTAGCACTTCAGTCTACCAGTAATCGGGATGACGCTGACAATGATCCACAGAATGTTCCGATTCAGGAAGAGCACTTAAATGAAGTGTTCATTTCTACAATCAGTCAGAAAAAAATCCACTAATGATTTTGAAGACATATGTACAAGCATATGAATAACAGTCTCTCCAGCCAGACGATGGAGAACTCTCGCTGCCACGTAATTGTGAATGCTCGTGCGCGCATTCGAGAAAGATAGACTCAAACGATTGCTATCTAGCCCGTCGTTCGCGAGGGCCAACATATTCGATGGCGACCTTGAAGCCATCTAGGTGCACAAGAATCGCCTTGTTCTGTACCGCCCAATCTACGTGGGCGTGAGCATCTTAAGTCTGTCTAAGTCCCTCATGTATGACCTTTACTACAACCGCCTCAGGCCCAGCATTGAGATCGCTGCTGTACATACACACGGACAGCATGCTTCTCAAAATCAACAACAAATAAAACGTACACGGCGACATAGGTAGGAATTACAACATCTACAGCATTTCCGACTGTCTGAAAAATAAACACAGCATGACCAATACAAAGTTGTAAGGCAAGATAAAATATGAGTTAAAGAATGCGCCCGATAGCCAAATACTTTGGAATTAGGCCCAAAATTTACGTCATCCTGGAAAAATCAGGCGCCAACGTATAGAACGCGAATGGGAGTGAATAAGGCTGTGGTTCGAAAGAAGATCCAGCACGAAATGTTTCAGGAGGCTCTAGAAACGGACATTCCGCTACGGCATGGATAGGCTGATGGCTGTTAAGCACTAGGTCTTCGGGCAGAACGTCAACAACATCTCAGTCTCACTATTCGACTCAAAGCGCTGGATATCCGAAGGTGGTGTTAATACGCTTGCTGATGGTCAGCAGAACATATGTAATCTATGTTAGCGTCTCTATAGGACCCATCTGGCAGCAGCTATGTGTCTGGGGGCTCAATAAGCAGTTATTCCCTTACAAAGTCCCACTGTTGCCCATCAAGTCAGTAGTACAAGACAGGATCGCTGGGGTTTTTTTCCGGAAGTCACCTACAGACGAAATGGAACAGTCGCGCGGCGCCGCCTACCTTCCAACTCGCCTGGTTAGTAAAAGTATCGAACCCTGGCCACCGAAGGGACTTTCAGGGTTTTCAAGCCAACAGGACGGTAGGCAGGTGAGATGGTAACTTAATGTTATCACTAGGCTTCTCATGTGTTAGCCTAGTAACTTCGCTATTCAAAGCAACCATGACCCCAGGCAGCCGACCAACCAACTCAGATGAAGGCGCATCCTCAACCAGCATATCTTGGGCGTACTGGTGGCTGAAAAGACAATATCCGATTGCACCTCTCTACAATGGGCTGATTTCTGTATATGACAACGCGGCCCCGACTCATTTAGGTATTATTTTTCGCCAGCAGTTGAGAGACGGCATCCATAAATTCACGCACATAATCTACCTGTATAAAATTAGGTTGCCCTAGTATCTCTCGTTTATAGATTCGCTGAAGGGTCCCACAAACCTCTTACGTTGTTCGTGTCACTAAAAGTTCCGTCGCCTTTGACTACAAGTATCAACCAGAGTTATGGCGCATGTATACTGTTTAGGACCTACATTGTCGTGTGGTCAAAACAGGAGATTTGCATGTTGTATGTATAGACCCGACCAGACTCCAGAAGTCCATAGGGCTACAATATGTATATGAAAGACGGCCATCCATTAATATAACTTATGTATTAGTTTAGAATAGCATTTCAACAAAAAGGAAAGTGAAGTACACTAACAGAAACAAATAGCAAAAAAAAAGAGAAAAAATAATAATCTTTGCTTTTGTTCCCCGGTTGCATCCAAACCCTAGCGGATATATGTATGTGTGACTTGCGAAATTGACTTTATTCATATTGATAAGAGTCTGATTTTCAGTGTTATTGTGAGCGATCTTCATACGTGTGTTTGCCGTGCAGTTCTTTGGCGAGGATTATTAGTCTATTGTAATTGTAAACTGAAAAATGTGTAATACAACCGGACGTTGGAAAATAGCGTGAATAGCTGACGAAATGTACACCACTGTAGTGAATACGGAAAGCGGGTTTAATACCTAGCTCAATATACACTACCCAACTCGGCTTAAACTGTTGTCGATTGACTGATGCAGCGAGACTTGTAGCCCTTATACTGCTACATTGCTTAAATACCTCAGTCGGCCAATTGCCAGCATTGTGTAAAATCTGAAGTTAAACTGCAGATGTCTGTCATATACTGCCAAGGTTCGGATGAGAACCTATACGAATGTCTTTGCGCCAGTTTTGAAGCATCTAAGCGAGTATGTGACTGAATGCCTAATAAGCCAATTAAACATCATCAGCAAGAAGCCATGAACCGCGTCAGTATTTATCATGTAAACTGACCAAATGACGCTATATATATTACCAAAAAAGAAAACGCAGGTCAATATTGAATTATTGTTTTATTTATTTTTGTATTAACAGTTTACCCAGGCGGCATAAAGCGCCAACACGATAAACATAGTATCTCTCTCTAGTTTCTAGTATCGTCGTTCCATATTCACCTCCGATTTATTTATTTATGTATTTATTTATTTGGATTTAACGGCACACCGACATTTAATAGGTCATACGGCGCCGAATACAAAGTTAATTGTGAATAAAGCGTAATCAGGTTAAAACCAAACTACGCATGTAAATATAGAAAAATATAAAAACTATCAGGTAAAAAAATAAATAACAATTGAAAACAGGTCAACACATAAAACGGTTTAAAAAGTATGACGATTGGTTAATACACAGTTTAAAAATTTATAACTTACTAAGAATACCAATGTCGTTCAAGAAGCAAACCAGTTTAGAATCCGACACTGTCCTAAATAGTTCGTACATGTTATGGACATTACAATATTTCGACCGTATGTGGTCTGTGTCGATACACTGTAATAAAATATGGTTGACTGTCAGTGGTTCCTGGCAAGGAACACATACAGGTTGAACTTCTCTTTTCAAGAGATATGAATGAGTCAATCTAGTATGTCCAATGCGACAGCGGGTAAGAGCTACGTCTTCACGTCGACTTTCTCTGCAAGCAGAGACATTGGCACCGACGTTAGGTTTAATTACGTGTAATTTGTTACAAACAATACTGTCTCAACTTGTTTGCCACTTGGTTAAAATATGTCGGTAAATAAGTGGTTTAAAATCAGTGTCTGGGATGCAAAGATCTGTCTCAGTGAGGGCTGAGGCAGATTTTGCACCCCTGTCAGCATCTTCGTTTCCTCGAATGCCTACATGACTAGGAAGCCAACAGAAGGAGATTTCGTTAGTGTCGTATAAACTTTGAAGTTTGACAAGAACAGTGCGAACATGTGGATTTGAATAATTCAGTGAATTTATGCTTTGCAATACAGATAATGAGTCTGAAAATATAACATATTTTTCACCGGAATGTTCTGAAATGAAATCAAGGCTTAGATTTATAGCCCGGATTTCAGCGGTGAAGATAGACGAGTTGTTAGGAAGTCTTTGTTTAATGCAGTGGCTATTACTTACGGAAGCACAGCCAACATGAGTGTCCGTCTTTGAACCATCAGTATATATGTGAAGGTGAACAGAGTACTTATCAAGGAGTTCGAGAAATTCAGATCGTAAAATTAAAGGATCTGTGTTCGACTTTTTATTTTTACAGAGTTCTAAATTCACATCAGGAGAACGGAGTTGCCATGGTGGATGTTCAATTGTGGGGTTTTCAGAAATGTTTTCGAGTTTTATACCTGATGTGTTTATGCTATCTTTAAGCCTTAAACCAAGAGGTCTGAGGGCTTTAGGTGATCGATCATAAAGCTGCTCATGTTTAGTGTTGAAAACACAATTAAACGTTGGGTTATTGGGGTTAGACCCCAGTTTAATTATATACTGCAAAGAAAGTTTTTCGTGACGCAAGAATAAAGATGGTTCATTGGCTTCAACGTAAAGGCTCTGCACTGGTGAGGTCCTAAACGCTCATAGAGCTAGACGAAGTCCCTGGTTGTGAACGACGTCCAGCATCTGGAGATAGGACCTCCTGGCAGAACCATAGACTATGCTTCCGTAATCTAATTTAGACCGAATTAGGGAACGGTACAGAAGTAACAATGATTTCCTATCGGCTCCCCAGTCTGTATGGGATAAATATTTAAGCAAGTTAAGAGCCTTGAGACATTTCTTCTTGATGTAATTAATATGTGGAAGAAAAGTCAGTTTCCTGTCAAAAATGACTCCAAGAAACTTAGTTTCCTGGACGATGGGAATGCGAACGTTATTTAAAAACAATTCGGGGTCAACATGAAGACCACGTTTCTGACAGAAATGTATACAGTTGGTTTTGGTTGGAGAAAATGTGAAACCGTTGGTGTTGTTCCATTTTTGCAACTTATTAAGACATTGTTGTAATTGTCTTTCAATTGTGCTCATATTTTTAGAGCGGTAACAAATAACGAAATCGTCCACAAAAAGTGAACAGTCAACCCCTACATGAAGGGTTTTAACAATATTATTTATTTTAATGTTAAAAAGGGTAACAGATAGAATACTACCCTGGGGGACACCCTGTTCCTGTTTATGAACAGATGACAGGGTGGACCCAATCTTGACCTGAAAATTTCTGTCAGAAAGGAAGCTGTCAATGAAAATTGGAAAAACGACCCCTGAGACCAAGGTCACCTAAATCCTTTAAAATCCCATGTTTCCAAGCGGTGTTATAAGCCTTTTCAAGATCGAAAAAACACAGCTACAAGGTGTTCCTTCTTGATGAAGGCATCACGAATGAGTGTTTCTAAACGAACAAGATGATCGACTGTGCTACGTTGGTGTCTGAATCCACTTTGATATTCTGAAATTAAGTTGTTGGACTCAAGATACCAGACAAGTCTATTATTGATCATTCGTTCTAAGGTTTTACAAATACAGCTCGTCAAAGCAATAGGTCTATAGCTTTGAGGATCTGTTGGGTCTTTACCTTGTTTTTGAAGAGGAATAATGAAGGCATTTTTCCAAGAATCGAGTACTTTACCGGATATCCAAATTTCATTAAAGATTGACAGAAGTAAGTTTAGAGATCGAATTGGTAAATGTTTTAAGAATTGATACGGTATGTCGTCTGGACCAGCAGCGGTATCATGCGATTTATTTAGAGCATCTTTAAGCTCTTTCAAGGAAAAGGATTGATTGTAAGTTTCGTTATTATTAGATTTAAAATTAACCTTTTCCCTTTCGGCAGAGTGTTTAAAAGTTTTAAAATGAGGCGTGTAGTTAGCCGATGAGGAATTTTGGGCAAAATTTTCAGCCAGTGTGTTCGAAATGTTTTGTTTATCGGTTATAACGGTGCAATTTGCTTTAAGGTGGTTAACAGTTGAATGTGATGGTTTACCGCTAATCTTTTTAATAGCAGACCAAACATTTTTGATGGAAGTCTTGCCATTTATTTCTGAAACATACTTTTGCCAAGATGATCTTTTGGCATGTTTAATAGTCCGGCGACTTTGAGCCCGTTCTTTTTTAAGGTTATTAAGATTTGTATCGGTAGGTCGAACATCAAATTGCTTTAATGCCGCCCTACGTTTACGAATAGATTTTTTACACTCTTCGTTAAACCAAGGCTGATTACATTTTGATTTAGTCGAGGTCTTAGGTATACACCTTTCTGCAATATTGTGCAAAGTGTTTGAAAATGCGACAATTTTGTAATCTACATTTTCTACTGAAGTTGGGACAAGTTCTGCAGAACAAAGTGCTGAGAACAGGTCCCAGTTTGCTCTGTCCATCTTCCAACGAGAATTATCGTCGCCTATTGGCGAAGTACAGTTTGTAAGTATTATAGGAAAGTGATCACTTCTACAAAGGTCATCGTGTACATCCCAAGTGTAATCTAAATACACAGAGGGGTGACACAATGTTAAGTCTAACGATGAATAATGCCCAGTTGCGGGGTGCAAGTATGTTGGCTTTTTATTATTGGCCAGACATATGTCATTATGGGCAATAAAGTTTTCTATCGTCTTGCCCATATTATTGAAGTCACAACATCCCCATAGCGGGTTATGACCATTGAAGTCTCCAACGAGTATATATGGAGAAGGCAGCTGGTTAATAAGATTAACTAAATCATCTTTCGATACATTTGAATTCGGTGAAAGATAAACAGAGCAAATAGTTACAACCTTATGTAGGGTTACACGGATAGCAACAGCCTGTATGTTCGTGTCAAGTTCGACTTGAGAGTGTGGCAATTTGGAGTTGACAATTATTGTCGATCCTCCAGATGCCCTCTCGCAAGCTGTATGTATATGATTATAACAAGAATAACCCTTAAAATTGAATTTATCAGAGTCTTTAAGAAAGGTTTCCTGAAGACAAAGCACAGCAGGATTTAGTGTAGATAACAGAATTAGTATTTCATTGTAATTGGCCTTAAGACCTCGACAGTTCCACTGAATGATTCTATTATTCATGGGATTATTAAACTTAGTTCTTGTAGACTATATTTTCGGTGCTTTTACGGGTGACCTTTGTGGTTTTTTGGTGTCCGATGGAGCCTCCATTAGACACTCAAATTTGTTTTGATGGGTGTTTATCACCCGAGTGTTTGGAGCAGTGGGAGGACTATGTCCTCTCCTCCGCCCCGAAGGACCGGGTGTCTCCTTAGAGGAGACCTGGTCCTTGGCTGCAGGCTTGTTTTGTGCCTTTGTATTATTCTTTACAGAATCACTTGAAGGGGCAATGTTTTTTATTGTGGAAGAAGTTTGAGTTTCAGAAGATTCAGATACCTTGTATTTGGAGGGAATGATAACTTTGTCAGAAATTTGGTCACCAGTCGGGACCTCATACTGGGTGAAATTGTCCTTGTGCACTGAGATGCTTTTTTTGGTTGCTGAGGCATATGTTGCACCACCAGCAGGAGTTGCCTTGTCTTTTGCCAATTTTCTGGCTTCTGAAAAGGAAATATTTTTGGTGTACTTTATTTTTAGTACTTCCTTTTCCAGTTTCCAGGCAGGGCAATCCCTGGATTTGGTCTCATGTGGTCCAGAACAATTAACACATTTAAGCGGGTTAGGACATATGTCTTCCCTGTGCTGGGCGGACTGTTCACCGCAACGTGGGCAACGGTCGTCCTCCTTGCACTGGGACTCGTGGTGGCCAAACTTCTGACAATGAAAACACCTAAGCGGATTGGGAATGTACACCTGCACTTTTACGTTGAGGTAACCGATTTTAATAGAAGTAGGGAGTGATGGGTTGGCGAAAGTTAAAACAAAAGTATTTGTTTGGAACTCGCCGGCCGTCCCTCAGGAATGAAATCCTGCGGACGCCACACACCTCCTGTGGCGTGAGTTCCCTGAGGATATCCTCCTCAGAGACACCAGCAAGGTCAGGGCACCGAATTACGCCTTTCGACGAGTTCAGAGAAATGTGAAGGTACGTTTTTACTTTTAACGAACAGAAGTCAGTAAGTTTAAGAAGTTTGTCGGAGTAAGTTTTACAATCCGTTTCAATTAGTAAGCAGTCATTTTTTAGTTTTTTTACTGAAACAACACTGCCAATAAGGCCTTCGATTGATTTTTCTATCACAAAAGGGGATACTTTGGTAATCGGTTTTTTCTCTGTCGATTCGACAACAATAAAGTGAGGAAAGCACGTGCTTGTAGGTGTATCGGAATCTTCGGACGATAAAGTAGGGATCCGGTCCTTGCATTTACGTTTGCGTTCCATGAGAGATTTTTGTAATTATTCGGTATCCTGGCTCACCACCCAAAACGGAGCCCAACAAGGGGGCGTCTTATGGGAGTGGATCTCCGACCTCCCAACGCCAGTGATACCAGGATACGATACTCCGACATAAAATATACTATAAAGCATATAAAATGCCAGATTGATCCGTTAAGGGGGTATCGACCGGCAGCTGGGTTATAGTTAATAGGGTAAAATATAAGAAAAGGAGTTTGCGGAACACGGTATATTTTAAGACAGAAAAAGGAGAAAAGGAGTGGAAAGTCGGAGGCAAGAAAGTGGGACGAAAGGGAGTTAAAGCTAACCCAGCACCGGCCGAGGGGTTAGCCGATTGAGGATACAGGACCAGTACCCCGCCCGTCTACCCCACAACTTAGGGCCAAAGTAGTGTGTTGGTCAGGACTTATATGTCAATATCCTGACAAGGCAACAAAGACCTCAACTACCAGGATCCCCTCGTCGTGGAGATACAGGGTCGCCACCCAAGGCAAACAGGTGGGCTACCTTTGGAGGGTCCTTACCCCGCTACAGGTAGCGGCAGCCGGAGAATTCTAAGGCCCCTACCGGCAGGGCCGACCTCCGATTGAGATTGGACACATTATGTTAGGGGCAAAAGATGACTATGTAAACAAACAAGTCAAAGAAAAGAATTTAGCTTAAAGAAAAATGAACGCATAGATTGTTTTCTCACACCTCGTGGCTATGTAAATGATTGTAGGGTGAGAGCTCTTAAGCAGGTAAACAGATGACTTGGGCGAGCCGGCCATTCTCCAGATTCAGCTGCGTATTCATAACGACGAAAAGATACCTATTTAACAGAGGTTTCAAGCAGCTGCTACTTCGCGGCGAACTTTCGTGCTTCGTTCCACTGCTGATACGGAGGCCTGCCTAGGGAGTACAGTGGACTGGGGATGCCCTGCAGAGTTATCTCCATGATGGTTAATTTTAGCTTGCAGAAAGTTTCGGTTATGCAGGCGAAGACTTCAACCAGATCTTCGAACAGCACAAGGATTTCCTTCATACGCCATACTAATGGCTTCTTTTGGGAGACAGCGGCATCGCCAGTTGCCGTTATCGTTAAATGTGCGTTCCTACTCGAGGAGGTCACTGAGCCATGACATTCAGAAAGAAGAACGACAATCGAGTAACTTAAAGTCTAGCGGGAATTGGAAACTGGGTTCCATAGGCCCAAACAATGATTTTATCCACAGATTTGGTTTATACCTTGCTTTCTGCACATATCTTTAGCTTTTAGCATTGCCTTGGGTTCATAGGCCGATCCACTGGTATTGTGCACTTTTACGCCCCTGCTGTGTTTGCCATACGACATTGTATCGCTGTCATCGATTGACATTTCAATACCACTGATATTAATCATGGTTTTCTTTACGATGGCTCTACCAAGATTTTGGACAACGGCACGGTCGGTATCACTTTAAGTTGGCGCGATTGTAAACCTGAGACGAGTTTTTCTGAATACTATGACGTCGTGGCTCCCGAGGTTGGGGAACCTGACCAACAGCTGCTGATTTTGGTCTATTGTCGATGCATCGGTGGTCACAAAAACCGTTTGTCTAGTGACGTTCACTCAAAGGGGTGTTCCCAGATTGAGTTGTCGACCGAAACTGTTGCTTGACTTCCTTATGTACAAAGTATTAAACATATTTTACCCTGTTTTTAAATCTACAGAATGGATTAGGCTAATTCGTTTGGAGAATATAGAGGTGAGGATCAGCATTTTGATGACACCTTTGATGATACGTCCTTAAGTGACCTCTTAGGCGGGTTCGCAACAGAACCCTCCATGAGCGTTGCAAACGAGATGCTACGGAACACCGTCGACGACTGCTAACACAAAGTACATCAAACAGAGTGGGTGGCGCCAAATATAAGGGGCGACTCACAGTTCACCTTCGACAAAAATGCATCTTCGTCTTAAGGCATAAGTCCTCGATCTCCACATCATTTGCGATAACCCACCAGCTTTGTCAACCATAACACTTAGACGTTTTGGTAGTGAATCGTCTGAAATGAGCCTGGTTTCACAGACTGGAAGAGGGCAAAAGATGAGGCCATCATAGCTGCTATAGCAGGACCTCTTCGAAATGCAGAGAGCAAGCAAAGGAGATGGCATTCGAAGACATTGAAATGGAAATCATTGAAAGGGTTTCATCTGAATTGTATGAATATAAGGGAAAGGCAATAAAGCGTTTCACAACCAACCTCCGGATATATTGGACATTGAGAGAACATAACGTATGTGCCAGAATCAGGAGCTCAGATGGCTTGATAAAGCTATGCAGACTCAGCGGGGTGAGCTTCCACACAACCTAGCTCGGTTGACAGCACTGGACGATCATTTAGCAATGGAAAACAGAAAAATGTCGGAGACCCGGATCAGAAACGCTGCATCTTGCAATAAATAAAAATAATAGAGGTTTGCGGCTAGAAGCAGCTCTAGCCAACAAGGAGGCACTCAGATGACAAGTAAGCTTAATTCATAAAACAATAAGCAGGATTCTAGATGACGACAAGAAAGCTATTTGAGCGAAATCGACATTTGTCTAGGGAGCCCACAAGCTACCGCCCCTTTAGTGGGTAAAAAGGAATCTTTAAGCCCTTGCAAGCTAACTTTGAAAGATGACAGACAAATCCGCTGCCATTTTCCGGTGATGTTTTGAAGTAATGTAAGCTGGCTGCTAAATTCCACTTGCAAACTAATGGGATAGCTTTATGGGCACACTCTTGACCTTAATTGTGGCTGTGGTTGGGCTGTTACTAATTGCCGTTCAAAATTTGATACTGTCAACGAAAACAAGGAACAACCAGACCGTTGATACAGGGGTTTTCGGTGCATCTGCAGAATGCAATGGCATCACTGTTTGGACATTTACAGGGTACTAGAACGATACTATTGGTATCATTGACGTTAACATTGTTCGAACCAAGTGCCATCTTCAAACTTTTGTTGCTGTAGCCTGAACTCAGACTTCTGTAGTTCGAAGGTGCTCCATGCGACATCTACAGCTGATTCCTGATTAATATAGTCTGATTTATTTTCGGGTCCAACCAGTCGCAGGCAGAATGACTATCTCTATGAGATTTCTGGCTTGAACGTGGTTTAGGATGGCAGTATTTTGATTTGCCATATGCTTGTCCAGGTCCACGTGCCGGAACTCTGTCTGTCTTAATGCGACGAGTGGTTTCAAGATTACGCGGGTAGACGCCCCAGGACTTTACTATTTAGGACCACTATTAACGTTGGAGAATGCTGTAATTGTGTGTTTGCTGAATACGTTCCTGACATTAACAAAATATAACGCAAGGACCAACAACTTTTTAAAAGCCAATCAATAAGCGATATGTGTCGACCAGGGTCTGTCTACGCCGGAAGGCATAACTTATCAACTATCTGATGATTGCTGACATCAACAAGATCGGTTTTATTATGGAGCCCGGATTGTGGTCTTTTGGTGTCACGGAAAAAAGCTTAGATCAGCCCGTTCTTTGAGCGTCATCAAGACCTTGACCAGCTCAATACCAGGTCACCGTCAATGGGACTCCTAGCAACCGTTAAGCTGTCGTGAGCGTCGGTGGGTGTGCATTCACCCAATGTGTGAATCCAGAGTTCAAACACTTACAAGCATGAACTAGGTCTCTTAATTAAACGACAATCGCGATCATGCGATCACTGTTGTTCTTGATTTAAAATGAGTTCCTTTGGCGGTCGTGCTGGCGTTCGGGAGCCCAGTGCTTATCTCTCTTATTATGCCAAATGCTCATATGTTGATAGTAGAGTACAGAAATTAGCAGCACTAACCTTCACTGGGTAGGTTTAGGTACGTCAGGGAAACGCCAGGCTCTTCAACAAAATGTTTCTGATATATAAGAAAACGTTGTTCGAATTGACGCAACCAATTCTATGAAAGGTCACTTGAATCTCAATGGACAACGGATCAAAGCCGATCCCCACACTTTGACCAATGCTGCACGGCGGAGGAACTTTCTTCTCTAACGGGCGATCAATTCCAATGGAGATTTGGATCAATTTCTGATACGACGGCCACAAAAGGAAAACATATCGATATGCCACTCTCCCCCGCAAACACAAATGATCAATCAGTAGACAAGGTCAATGCTAGAATTAGTGTCGACGACGAAATCAAAGTTGTGTACGAAATATTTAAGGAACCAGGAAAACTCTGTGCGGCGGCGAAAACACTCAAACAGCCACTAGAACGCCAGTCGGCTGACATTTTCAATTTTATTACTCGGGATTCGGCAAATAACACGAGAGCAACTATAGTTGTTATCATTTATGGACAAGAATAATAAACGCTCATACATAAGACCATAAAAGAAGCCTCCGCGACGCCTAGATTATATCCCTTGTTGCCGGCCATCTACGGCAACGGACAGGCTCCAGGCGATTGTGCGCATTCAGGCGAGCTACGTCTGGGGCTAAAAAAAGGCCTCTACAAGAAAAACATGCAAAGCGTCGATACCGTAGACGACGCTGACGCAGTGTTGACTAGAATCGGTGCTGCTGAAAGCATTGGCGGTCTTGGGCTTCATCCAGTGGCGCTTCCTCGTCTCTCCATTTGATGTGGTGACAAATATGATAAAAAAAATTATCGCAGCAGGAAAAATCACACAGAATGCAACAAGGTGATTGAGTAAGCCAAGAAACATATTCCCAGCTTCGAGCACATAGGCGCATCTTTTGGACTGGAGATACATGTATAATGATAGACTTTCTCTCCCAGGCATTTCGGCTAACCGGTGGTGATGCGACTAGGCCGAAGTGAGAAATAAATGCTCTCATAGCTCTCAGAGATATTTGTGCCAGAACACCAACTGTAATGCTGTGCTGTAAAAGGCAAGTATCAGAGTGTCTGCTTCAATGAGACAGCCTCAGCTTTTGGGTATCTCAGCCCCGTTTAAGAACGAAAGGCTAAAATCAGACAATCAGTGTACATTCTTGAGCAGTGTATATATTGTGTAGTTTAGCTGATTTTGTTTGTTCTACATAAATTATTCTTACAATTTTGTAATAATCAGCTTGTATATGTTATCACCGTAGTACCGTGCTTGGCGCAAATGACGACAAAGTCTATATATTTAACATTAAGCATTAAGCTTCAATAGTTTTTGCATATCTTAAAAGGCCGTGCGCGTTACAATCAAACAGTCAAAGAGACCGTATAGCTTTCATTAAATACGGTGAAATATAAACGTTGACCTTTGACCTTGATGCACCAAAATTTATTTTACAGCGTTTGACGTAAAGCAGTAAAATGAGTTGTTTAAGTAGAAGTATTGGATATATTTCATAAAGGTTGTTATTTTGAGGTTGTTTTTTTTCTAGGAAAGTTACAAAGGGACTCTTTATATTTGCAGGAAATGTGGCATTCAATGCAACTGCCGTTAAACAGAATGGCGTAAATGTCAACCCAGAAGCGGTCAACGACGGAAATTTGACGACGTGCAGTGATCTCAGACCATCTACTAACAGCAATGAACATTTCTGGCGAATTCAGCTCAGCAGACCTTTCTACATAGTCGGCATTATCGTCCATACACGGTCAGGAGGTAAATATATTATATTATTTGTTTCATTTGTATAGATGAGAGTGGTTTTTCAAACACTGGTATACTCCTGTCCCTCGAACACCTTTGGGGTTGATATTTTTCTTCGGTCAAACCGGGAGACTATGAGAAAATAATATTAAGGCAAGTTCGTCAGTATTGATAAACGACTGCAATAGTAAACCAGGGCGTTTAGGCACTTGTGCTAACATAGTTTTATTTGTCTCTTGCGTTGTTTATATCACGTTTAAACACGTTCCGATTTAGTTTATGTGCGGAAGATTATAATAATTTTTGACTCACAAAATTTACCACTGTCCGTCTTCATTTGTCTTTAATTTTAGAAATAACTTGTTTTCAAAGTAAAAATAAAGCGGCAAAAAGTTTTTTTTTTTAATTTTAGACCATATAAATCAATAATGCTTTTAATGTGTACTTGTTTTAAAATGCATTTTTGAGTCAACCAAGTTTTTTATATAAATTGTAGTTGGAATTACTTAAATATTTAAAACAAGAAAATAAACCATTTGACATCATCCAATACAACAATTAATCAATTAAGGATAAAGGTGGGATATTTTTAGTGCACGCATTGTAACTGACACCTGTGTTGTATTTTTTCTTTTTTTTTTTCAAAATCTGGCTTATAATATCTTTAATATGAATGCACACAATTACACAATGAGCTCAATTACAAATTGGCCCTTATATTGAAAGAAGTGTTATATAATTTAAATTTGAAGGTCGTTCTGAAAATAGCGGCAATGTTTCTAATGACACTGTTTTATTAAGCCGGACAGAAGAAGTTTTCATTCATAATTCATTGAAAGACAAATTTGACTAGTATGGTCCATTTAGGTATTTCCTGTATAAGGGCTTACAATTTGTTGGAACATCCTTATGGCTCAGATTAAGCTAATTTCTCATCAAATATTTAACATAAATATGTAAACTAACAAAAGATAAATGGCATTGTATGCCATTTACAGGGCAGTTACCTTCAACTGTTTGATCATGGTTGCCGAACCTGTTCAGTCATTATTAAATTCAAGTGTTTTTTACATGAAATCTGTTCTTTACAGCACAATCGACAACAGTTAGGATTGAGACTGCCGATGTGATGAACTTTTCAATTGGAAATCAAACGTGTGTCAAGTCATTTACTATTGTGGAAAATGGAACGACGGAGGTCATATGCCGACAACCAGTCGTGGCACGTGCTCTGCAGTTTGTGAACCAGGGAAACCGAAGCACGATGTCACTCTGTGAACTTGAAATTTATGGCGGTAGGCACTAGATCGGCAGTTTGTAATGAATAACAAGTGCTGTTTTTACTTTCTAAATGTGCAAGCAGGTATTAAATGAAGGATTAATGAAAGTTATATTAATTTATCCTTATATTAAATTGTTACGTTTTAAATGTGTAGACCCAATTCAGACTGTACCAGGAAAACCCTTTTTTAAATATAACGAGGGCATCCCTATTGCAACATACATAGATACACGTTATACTAAGTTGTCGAATGTTAATTGCTAAAAAATAGCATCTAACGTTTTAACTTCTTCAAATTTTAAAGTAATACATGAGGTCAGATTTTTTTTATAAAATAGTTTCAACAAATTAACGAGGCAAATACATGTATATATGAATGCATTAACCAATTATAAACATTACTGATCAAGTAACTAACCTAAAGGTATGCGTGAAATATCTCACGGTCCAGACTTTGGTCAATGTTAAGACAAAACAATACTTACAATAATCACGGACGTAGAAAGTGTGTACATGCCGTTTGCATGTTTAAAGTTCCGTACACGCAATGACTTACATGGGTGACTTAACCCACACAATAAACATCTCGAGAAAACACACCCTGTGTAAGTACATTTTCATTGTATATGTCAGTAAACATATTGTACATGATAGAAACCGATTGTTATTCCGTATGGTTTCTTAAAAAAAGCGACACTATTGGCTTTCGCAGCTAAAGAAAAAATCTAAAGCTGTTTTTATCAAATCAATGCACATGCATTCGTTGCATACCATATGTTCACCCAACGTAAAACTTGTAAAAATATCGTGTGTGCCGTCCTTTAGAGGTCATATGCTAAAATAGACGATGGTTTCGTCTTCCGACGATTTCCTTTAAACATTCAAGAGTTTTTAAATTACCAAGAAAAATGACAAATTTTTTACATATTTATTAACGCTCAACAACGTAGTTTTATGATAAAATATCGTGTTCATTTTTTGTTTATGTTTTTTCATCCATTACAGCAATTGCCATATAGCTGTTTGCTTTGCTGATTTTTACGACATTCCATATATTCAATTTGGATGTTTTTCTGTGGCTTTTATTATTTATTGAAGACAGCAGCAGACCGAACTAATATGCAGTTCGGCAATTTAAATAAGGCCTTTATTCATGTGTATGTTTTTAACTTTGAAATATGTTTTATTACTTGAAAGGTTTTCTGAAGGAAATTGACAATCTTGCCATATGCAACAATGAGTAACAAAATGCCTAATGAGATATTTTACGTAAAACTTGTTTTTTTCTTGGTGGTTCCAAGTTGCATTGGCACGTGTCAAAGAATTGTCTTGTGTATTATAGTCTTTCAGGATTTATTTTACAAGGTCGACACGTTTCGTTCAACAAGAACACATCGCAAGATTCTACAATATTCTACGATAATGTGAACTGGTACGCCCGTTTGGCCGTGGACGGCACTGGCGCATGGAATAGTAGCCACGGTTTTACATGCTCCGCAACTGAACACAAAGCAGGAAACAAATGGTGGCAGTTGAACATAGGGACCAACTACATGATTGAAGATATTTATATCTTCAGTCGGCGAAATGATCCAAGTAAGCGTATTAGATATTCAAATTTCCGACTGGATCTACACGTAAAGAATATATAATTTAGATTCTGTCCACTTTACATAGTTGTATTTATGGTTTTATACACATGTAAAAACCGGCTATATATTCTGGTCAAATATCACTACAGAAACCTTTTTCAATATGTAGAACGCCGCTAATGCTATTGAGAAAAAGAAATTTAAGTTGATTTGTTCCACTCAGCCCTGGTGGAAAATGGGTACCTCCGAAGGTTATTCGGGTCATGCACATGCCTTTCGAGCGCGGTATGTCTCCGCTGCTGATAAGGAATTTAAGAATTTACCAAGTTATCCGGGTTACCATTGGCATAAAATAAGTTTACGAGAAATGTCGTTGATGCGACGGACCAACGTCGACGCAAAAACCTGGACCATTTAAACAGACTAAATCAATAAAGTTACAATAAATTCAGTAACAAAATCATATTTGGAAGGTTATGGATTCTGGGCTGTGCAACACCGTCCAGGTATGAGAACTGGATTTCAGAAACTCTGAACCGAGGTATGTAATAATATAGATCAATCGTATTACCCCAGCATCTCTTAACCTACCGCTCTTGTTCGGAGAAGAATGGCGCACTTGTGATTTTCAGATTGGGATCACAGGGGCGTAAGAGTTAGTAGTTAATTTCAAATTAAGTTTACTTTGGTCAGCATCCGTTATAATGTGAAACTAATCTTACTAATCTTAACTTCAAAGGCAAAAGTTTTAGAAAGTATTAAATGTTTAATGTTTAAGATTATTTTATTTAGTTTATATAAGTGAATGTTAGTGAATCTGATGTTCCTTTTGTCTGAATGTAAGCTATATTTTAGAAAAGGTGTTAATTTTTGGCTGTATACTTGCCTTCTTGACAATTTCCCGTGCTTTGTTCATTTAGTTTACTACGGACTTTTTATGATCATTGTTTTTGCATAAGTAATCGCGTACAGGCTAAGCCTAAACCACCCAAACATCGCCTTTGAGCGCTTATAATATTAGAATGTATACTATAAATGCCCAGTAAAATATGCATAATGATCATTATTGAGACAATAGAATGGTTTAAAACACAATAAAAAACTCCGACACCAATTAGTAGGTTTCCCTAAATATTACATATATAGATAAAAAAACAAAGGTTTAACCATCATAACAATTAACTATCAAACTAAAGTGTACAAGCAGAAAATGCGCATGTACAGCATGCTCACATTACACAATTCATTAATGTTTAGGTAGTATTCTTCTGAAACATGGTTTGTCTTGTCTTTCTTTCTCTGTACATTTCTTTTCAAAGTTGTTTTGTCTAGAAGCACTTTGGTTTCTTAATTATCTATACAAAAACATTATTTATTATTTCCTGAAATTAATATACTTCACAAACATTCAGTGAAATGAATGAAGACAATCTGAGAGAAACAGTAAAAACAAAACGGTCTGTTATATTCTTAATCCCGATGCAACCAATGTTGTATCAAAGCAATGTTATTTCGGAAGGATACCCTACTGTCGTTTATAATTACAACCTGAACTGATAGCAAGAATAAAACTTAATATACATTGCTGTGAAATATAGTAAGTCATTCAGTAGAGGATCGAAAAACTACATAATGTCATATTGCGTATCATGAAAAGCAATATGTCAATTGTCTTCTAGATGGATACTGCTATTTTATAAATATTGGTGAAAGGAAGCAATAATTAGTCTGAACATACTCTGTTTCAGCAAAATGGTCATGTAATACAAGTATTGGACAAGAAGCAAATTATCATATCAGGTCTGTGATTTGAACATACCATCCTATCCCCAGTCCATAACCTTATCCTCTTGACGAAGAACACTTCAACCATTTTATAAATGCTTTCTTGATGTGGTGAACATTTGTCTCAACGTTGCCGCAATTAAACTGAGTGTTCGCATATTAAATAGTATCCCTTTGAAAGCTTATAGATAAAGCGCTAGGGTTTGAATTTGTAACCCTCCGATACAGAGTTCAAAAACATCTCTTGATTTTTGCGCGGATCTTACAGAAATAGTTTATGTATATTTTGCCAATCTTTTAACGTTGTCTAAGCATTGCATTTAAAGTCAGACTTAACCGACATAATCAATGAAATGTTCAGAACAAGTTTTTTTCTGGTTATGGACTGTTTCTTTGCTAATAGATACTCTCAATTTGTAAACATGCGGTCCGAACCTCGAAGGACATACAGAAGAGCATTCCTTTCTACTTTTCTAGGTAATTAAAGGTTTAGTCATTTTAGTAACATAAAGAAATAAATCAGAAGTTCTGTTTTCTGCCATGTTTGTAAGAAAGTTACAGACACACAATACATATATAATAAATATAAAAAATATACTCTGTTTTCGAATAAGGACTACGTTTATTGAATTCGTCAGGGTTAGAAAATACACATACTTTACCCATATGCGAATTTTAGAGAGCATACCATATAGGTGTCGCGCTCCATCACAGCTTCAAGAAATCAGTCTTTACTTTTAAGCTCACTTAAGAAAAACGAGTTCAAGTTGAGCTTTTCTGATTTTCCTTCGTCCATCGTTTGGCGAGCGGCGTCAACAATTCGCCTGTGAACACGCTTCAGTTTCTATCCACTCTTACCTTACTTGGTCAGAATATGTATCTGCACAAAATCTTTGAAGAGTTTATAACTAGGCCAGGTAAGGTTAGAAACTATGTCACTAGGTCAAACTTTAGAGCGAAAAAGTGTCAACACAACAGAGGCCACATTTATGGCCCTATCTTCACTAACCTTTGCCACAATGTTAGCCTGCATAAAATCTTGGTAGAGTTTATTACTGGATGACCTTTGCTCTTGGTATTTGAGCGAGGATTGTGCAATAAGCTCATACTTTAGTATATGCCTACATTTTTTCTACTGTATCTCGATTTTAGACAGTAAAACTCCTTAATTATACACTTTTTATTCTTTTTTCAAAATTAAGAACGATTGGGTTTGCTGCTAAAATAGACATCAACGTTACAGCGGATGAAGTGAATGAGCTAAAACATATGTGGTCACGTGGTTTTCTTAGTTTAAAAATAGGATACTGTGCAGCGTGGCTAAGATTTGAAATATATTTTTGTAATGACGATTATGTCGTTATGGTTCACTTTTCACACATGTGTAGGACATCAATTAGCAGCATTTAGCGGGATTTGTTCAATTAACGTTTATTTGGCTGTTTAAATGCACTGAAATGAAATCTTCTGGTCTATATTGTCGTGTAAACTGGAAAGTCGGTTGGACGGTAGAGCATCTTTTTCAAAAGAGTATATGTTATTATCATGATAAATCACAAACCTGTACCAATAATACTACACCACAATACTCTTTAATAAACTGAAATTAAAAGCTTTCTTTGTGTACACTTGCATTAAGCTGGATTTCTTTTAACAAACGCGCTTCTACAATGATCAAATATCACGAGAGCTTTAATTCGGTTATTTTTTATGTTAAAGAAATTTCAATACAATTTTCGTTAGAATGAAAACAGACTATAGAATGCTAATATAACATTCAAATGATGCAATTATCGTTTATTGCTGTATCGAAATACTGAAAGTTTGTCAATCAAAGCCTAAAAGAGCGAAGAAAATGCCAATAGCTCCTCGTTCATAAAAGGAGCGGGATCCTCCACTGGACGGGCCTACGACTCCTTCACGGGGCGGGGCGTGATTTTCGAATCTCGGTCGGGTTCCCAAAAATTTCATTGAGGAAATAAGCTTGAATTGTTCCACTTTCGCAGGTCTATAAATGGGTAATGCGAGGATTGTTCGAGAAGTGCTTATTACTTCCTAGCTGTATATGTCTCAACTGTTGATACGGGATTATGTTTATACCCAATGACTAGTAGTTACAACTGTGAAGTCGACTGAATATGACATTGTTACAAAAGTAGACGATGCACAAGACTTTTACTTTTACTCTATGCTAGAGCTTATACGTCTATTTGAATATTAAATCTGCATTTATACATTTAAAAAAAAAACGTTATTCGCCTATGACATTCCGTTATGGAACGCACCACCAGCTAGAATTTAAGATCTGGCAACTGTAGAGCAGTTTAAAACCTATATAGGGGATATCAAAATACATCAAAAGGAATTTTGTTTAAATTGTTTGTAAATAGCAATTAACTTTCTAAGACACAGTACACTGTTAAGCCGCACACGCAACTTTACAAATGATTGACAATACACAGAGTGTGTTTTTATAGGTTACGAAAGAAGTTACGTGCGCTTGCCTTATGACTTTAAATTAAATCAATTAAACTATTTGACCTAAAGTTGATAACACTTATCAGAAGCCATTACATAAAGCAAACGACACATCCTAAAATAAACATTAAACAATATATATATATATATATATTCCCTGATTTCTTGTGATGCAGCTCGGTCTTATATGGGCCCGTACGTCGAAACTCTAGTGTCCCTAAGTATATAAATACATGTATTTGAGTGTTGCACTGTAAATGTAGTTCCAAATGGCAACGATTATTTGTGTTTTAAGCAGCTTACTGATTAACTAGACAGTTTGTATAACGATGGTATGATAATAGTTATAATATTAATAAATGGTACTGGGTCGATTATTGCACTAATACTCCGGCCATGTTGGTCTTTACGAGGAGTTGTCGTTGATACACTTTAAGCGAGGACAATTATGTGGTTGCTAGGTCAGACAAATGGCTTCACGTTGACTATTGGTGAAAACAACACTTACCAGGACACCCCGACCAACATTCCATCCGACTATCTACCTTGGACCCTGGACTTAGAACAGCCTGTGGCTGGAAATACTGTCAAGTTAAACAGATCAGGAATTTTGACACTTTGCGAAGTAATTGTGTATGCTGGTAAGTGCACTTATGCACATAAGCATGCAATATACAAGTACAAATACCATAATTTAGAAAAAATGATTACGCAAACATTTATCGGCATATTTATAAGTTATTTATTGGCATATTCTTAAATGTATTATTATTTTACTTAATGATGTATCGTGCTGTTTTGTACTATGTTTAGTGCAGAATTAAGGTGGCTGTATTTTGGACCATATTTTGTAGCTTAATCATAACCTAAATCTTGTTACATAACGACATATACGAATAAAACCATAAACTAGTTTCTGGGTTGTATTGTGGACTTAATTTTGCTTGTACTGTGGACTTACAGACTAATTGTCTCTGTTATTTGAACATTAAATATAAAGACAAGATATCAATGTTGCGTGTATTGTAATTTTATTTTACTTGAAATATCATCACTTTTTTAAATTGAATAATAGTATCATGCATTTACAGTATATACAGCTTAAAGATTTCTATTTTGATGCATTCGTTGCTAATTCCTTATATCTCTATGTAGGCATGCTTGTATTGAATGTTTAACAATATTTTTTTTTACAGAATGTATGCCCGGCTGGTGTGGCTGGGAGTGTAGTGATATATGTATGTGTAACACCCCGCATACTGGTTCCCCAAGTTTGGGAGCTGTGTGTTCCTTTGGTTGTCAAGATGGGTGGTCAGGAATCAATGGACGGTGTGACAAAGGTACACATACTTTATGTATGAATGTAGGTATCAAAAGATGTCATATTACTTAAAGACTTGTGTTCATACTCCGTACTAGAGTGGTATGGCTTAACTAATTTAATGTTAGCGGCAACATTTTCCAACACCATTTTTCTGAAGAATCGGTCCATTTAACGAAATTGTACATATTTTAAATATTTCTTTCTAAATGCATTGCACAAGGTTTTACAATGGTATGTGGTTCATCTTCTTATTAAATTATGTTGTCTACTGTTTCGTTTAATGTTACTATAGTTTTGTTGTTTTAAACACTAGTTATCAAAGTTCCAAATTATGATGAATCGTCATCTAAACGTTCAATTGGGTGTGGAATTTGAGTTCAATTTAACGGAGAACGTGACAGTTAACCCTAAGATATATTGCTCTTTATGATGCAAAAAATGTCTCGGGTATTGAAAAGAAAAGTATTTGGATTTAACCGAAAACATCTTGAATTGATTAACTTTCTCAGGAAGAGCCCGATAGTTTTGCTATTTTGCTTAATACTAACCGATCAATTTGTTGTTGTTTTTTAAATATATTTGCATAGTTTAGTTTTGACGTAAGACGTCGCTGCATTTTTATCCTATGCCGTTATTAACTTGTTCTTATTATACGTCATCACTTTTACTGTTTTCTGTTTAACTACTATATCGTTTGAAATAGCAAGCCAAAGAAGCTGTTTACCATACTTATTGTACATGTGTTAATAGCTCGTTATAATTAAGAGTTATTTTGTTTGCATATCCCTTTCTTTTTTTCAGTTTTATCTCCTCATTCAGGACGTTGCTTTTAGTTGTATCACTTTTGATAGAATAGTAGTAACGCCGTTTATTAGAAAACCGTTTAGTATGTATTTGGTAAGAGACCTACACAAACCAAGTTTAAGCATCCGAGTGTGAGTCCGTTTGCAGAACCGACCGCAATAGCTCAGGTGGTAGAGCGTCGGCTTGCGTATCGGGAGGTCGTGGGTTCGAACCCCGGCCGGGTCAAACCAAAGACTTTAAAGTTGGTAGTAGTGGCTTCCCTCCCAACGCTCGGGGCTAAGGGGACAGCATTACGCCTGACTCGTCGGTGTCAGTATAATGGACCGGCCGGGTTCAGTCCCTAGGCACCTCATAAGTGCCCCTGTGCTATAATGATAGAAATGTCGCTGCGCAGTATCGGCAAAAATGCCGGATAATCCCATCCCATCCCATCCCCGTTTGCAGAATGATCGTTCCAAAGCGGTAACTGCTGTTTTTGCTTTGTGGGTGTTATATCTCCTCTCTGTGTTTTTGTCACTTTTACTTTTACCCCGGCTTTATAAAATGTGCACAATATCTATAACCGCGGTATTTCTTATAGGACCTTTTATTTTTCCCCATTTATAACTTATATATGCGTTCACTGAATACGTTATAAGTAGGTAAATAAGAAAACTCTAGCAGATATTTACATTTTAATCTACCAGTAGACAAAGGCAAACAAGGTAAATGCAAATGTGAAAAAAAACACAGAGACGAGACATAACACACATAAAGAAAAACCATCAGTTACCGCCTTGGAACGGTCAGTCGGTAAAAGGGCCAACTGGGGTGCTTAAACCTGGTTTGTGGAGCGCTCCAACCTCGAACTTCCTGAAGGTTTTTCTAGCAAACAAACAGTGTAAATAACAACATCCCGTCAAAGTGAAACAACTAACAGTAAGCACCTGCATCGGGAGTTAAAACAAATACAATGAACTTATATATATACACATTACAACTAGCAACAAAATAAACTATAAACATATGTACAGTATGTACAGTAGATAAAATTAGATTTGAAATCGATATCCCATTAATGCTGCTGCAATTCTCATTTATAATTTGATGTATACCTAGTCAGTTTTAACAAGTACACGCACTTGCTGTTTTCCAGGCTGCCAGCTATGTTTCCTTTCAAAGATACGTAATTTACCTGTTTTTCTAGATTTGCTTAAAGAGGTGATATTCAACTATAATTAATTATACAATGAACATGATTACATACATGTACATTGAATGACTGTAAAATGAACTAACTGTTGTTTAAAAAGTATCTTATGAGTTTGATTCCTTTAAAATAAAAGCACGCTCTAATAAAGCAATAAAGCATAGATTTTACTATAATGTACTTTACTTAATGCCACCAATATGTTAAAAGTAGTTCCTATAAAATATCAGATTCATTTAATCGCCTACATTACTATATATTTTGCTTTTATGTGTTTCTGAGGATTTTCACAAACTCCTCCGCTATAATGCGGTAACATAGGTTTATAAAATGTCATGTTATTTATTTCGCTTGAAATGTCTGTATGAATAATCACTGTAATAAATGGGTCATATGAGGGTATTTTAGTTAAAATTTTATTTCGCAGTTTGCAATGAAGGATGGTTAGGTCAGAACTGTTCAGCCAAATGTGAAAACTGCCACGGGGGACAGTCAGTTGTGATCACCTGACAGGAGTGTGTTCTAAAGGCTGTCTTCCTGGTTACAACAACAGCTTTGTCACGTGTATCCAAAGTAACTTCTAGAAAACTAAAACTAGTCAAAGTTCCTAGTCTGATAACATTTACATTAAAGCTCTTTTGCACATTGCTGTTTAGAAAATTAGTAGAATATATGTTCGATTTCTTTTAAATATGACCACCCGACAACATGCCTTTTATACAAAAGGAGTTTACATTTATAATATGTCACTAATTACACTGAAGCTTTACGTATTCGATATATTTAGCCGTCAGCTAGAAGAAGCAGTTGATTAAAATCGTTATGTTTTCACCAAGGCTGGGTGCACGAGATACCTGTAAGTATCGAGATTCGTGCCCTCACATCCCACATAAATTGTCATAACTAAACGATAAGATGTTTTTTTACACAGAAATTAATATAGGTAGATATGCTGATAAATAATAATGTGACCCTATGCGTATGTGTGAGATCTATTTATCACAATCTTAACAATACATTTAAATTATGATAGATACAATTATCTTTTTGGTTGTAATACATGCCAAGATTTAGTTCAGGCACAATAGTATAGATCGAAAATATAATGCTGTGACAATATCTTTAAATAATAAATTAGAAGTTGTTTATAAATACAATTTCATGAAGCGTACAATGATGGCTGATAGGTCGGGACTGTTCAGTCATATGTGTAAATTGTCAACGGGCGGAGTCAACTTCAATCAAGTGACAAAAAAGTGTTCTAACGGCTGTCTTGATGGTTACAACGACGGTGATGTCACGTCTAAGTCTGATATCTTAAAATGTTCTAGATATCGGTGAAGAAATAATGATTTAAACATTGAAAATGTAATGTTTTCGTGAAATATATAGCAATATCAATAGCAAGTCATTTTCAGTACGGTAATAGAGTACGATATGTTATTTCTGGTTCAAGTTAATGGTTAATCGTTTAATGTCAGACATTTGTATTGATTAATTTAGAGTCAAATCTTAATTACATTCTATATATCTATTCGTTATATCATGAACCTTGTTTAATCATATGAACAACGGATCAGTTGAAGTTGCATTTCTTTAGACAATTCGTAGAATATGCGTTCCTTTTAAATGTGCTCTAGGTGCATGTACGAATTGGGGTTTCACTCCTAACAAATCCCCATACATTTTAATCAATATATCAGTCTAATAATGGAAATGCTACCGAACATAGGCTTGATTCTAAATTTTTAACTTGATATTCTTGATCATAGTGGGTAGATCCACTTCCTTGCATTTGTGTTGCTTGAGTTTGATTCTAAGTTTCGGTGATTTTTACAGACATAGACATTTAAATACACGTATTAAGCTTTTTCTTGCTAAAACCGACTATGTAATAAATACGATACATTGTAAAATCAGTGTGGCTACATCAATTAAAAAAGAGTGTCTAAATTGAAATAGTCTTGCAAATATATTATTAGTTCAAAATAAGTTGATATAAAATATAAAAAGCGATTATAAAATATATACGAAAGAGGTGTTAACTATATGACAACCAATTAATCAATGAATCAAAAATATTGAAATACCTGCACTAAAATACATATCATAGGAGGTTCGTCCATTTTCACCAAAAGGTACGTCCTACATCGCGATATGTGTCATGAGATGTCTTCATGCTATAAATGTGTTATATGACGCTCATTTAGTAAGCATTTTATTCTGCAGCTTGCAGTGAAGGATGGTTTGGTCATAACTGTTCAGCAAAATGTGGAAACTGCCACGGGGGTGGAGTCAATTGTAATCACGTGACAGGGGTGTGTTCTAAAGGTTGCATTCCTGGTTACAACAACAGTGATGCCGCATGTGTCATTCTAATATCGTTATGTTTAATAATAGGCAACTATTATTTTAACCTTGCAAAATGTTAATATGTAAATTAAAATTCATAACAAAAACAGAACGAGCTCAGTACACGGACACACTGTGGAGTTTTATTTGTTCTAAGATGTCAATATACCATTTAATGCGATATATTAGTTTCATAGTTGCATAGTTTCCATTCGGTAGAATGCAATGATGGATGGTTTGGTCAGAACTGCTCTGCAAAATGTGGACACTGTCAAGATGGAGGAGTCAACTGCAATCCCATGACAGGAGTGTGCTCGAAAGGCTGTCTCCCTGGTTATAACAACAGTTATGTCACGTGTATGCAGGGTGTGTAATTGTTATAGCTTTTTTTATCTTTAAGATATCAGTGTTGTAAAAACGCAAATCGGTAACGACATAGCGGTAATTTAGGCTTTAGAAAGGGATTTTTTGTGCGAATTGCATATGTTCAGTCAAAGGTATACAAACGTGTTTTATAAAGCTCATTCAGTATTTTAAAAGTAGATTAATATTAAAATTCTGCAGCTTGCAAAAGTCGATGATTTGGTCAGAACTGTTCAGCAAAATGTGGAAACTGCCAAAATGGCGGAAGCAATTGTAATCACGTGACAGGGGTGTGCTCTAAAGGTTGCTTCCCTGGTTACAACAACAGTAATGCCACATGTCTCCAAAGTAACTTTTTTGAAAATAACTAAAGCCATAAGCGTCATTCTAATGTCGTTACGTTAAATAATAGGAACCTATTATTTTAACCATGCAAAATGTTAATTTGTAAATTAAAAAAAAATAATAGTAACAGAACGATCTCAGGACACGGACACAGTGTGGTGTTTTGTTTTAGTCTAAGATGTTGATATACCATTTACTGCTATATTTTTGTATTCGTGCATAGTTTCCATTCCGTAGAATGCAATGATGGATGGTTTGGTCAGAACTGCTCTGAAAAATGTGGAAACTGTCAAGATGGAGTAGTCAATTGTGATCACATGACAGGAGTGTGTTCTAACGGCTGTCTTCCCGGTTACAACAACAGCTTTGGCACGTGTATGCAGGGTGTGTAATTGTTATAGCTTTTTAAGTTTTAAGATATCAGTGTTGTTAAAACGCAATTTTAAGGTGATAAATGTTAAAATGTTATAGTATATAATATAGCCAAAAAAAACATTATTCATACCATAAGGGAGGGTATAATTTTGTCTTGGTTTAAATTTAATTAGTTTTAAGAAGCTTTAAATGACGGAAATTTATATTGGTAAAATGATACTAGATATAGTTTATATCTTATGTTATTTTCCAAAAGGATCACTATGAACTATGCTTCGTTGGAAAATGAAAACAGTAAATAAAATCTACAAAAGGATCAGGAGGATTGTTCAATGTTTGAGAAAATCGGTAACGACATAGCGGTAATTTAGGCTTTAGAAAGGGATTTTTTGTGCGAATTGCATATGTTCAGTCAAAGGTATACAAACGTGTTTTATAAAGCTCATTCAGTATTTTAAAAGTAGATTAATATTAAAATTCTGCAGCTTGCAAAAGTCGATGATTTGGTCAGAACTGTTCAGCAAAATGTGGAAACTGCCAAAATGGCGGAAGCAATTGTAATAACGTGACAGGGGTGTGCTCTAAAGGTTGCTTCCCTGGTTACAACAACAGTGATGCCACATGTCTCCAAAGTAACTTTTTTGAAAATAACTAAAGCCATAAGCGTCCTTCTAATGTCGTTACGTTAAATAATAGGAACCTATTATTTTAACCATGCAAAATGTTAATTTGTAAATTAAAAAAATTAATAGTAACAGAACGATCTCAGGACACGGACACAGTGTGGTGTTTTGTTTTAGTCTAAGATGTTGATATACCATTTACTGCTATATTTTTGTATTCGTGCATAGTTTCCATTCCGTAGAATGCAATGATGGATGGTTTGGTCAGAACTGCTCTGAAAAATGTGGAAACTGTCAAGATGGAGTAGTCAATTGTGATCACCTGACAGGAGTGTGTTCTAGAGGCTGTCTTCCCGGTTACAACAACAGCTTTGGCACGTGTATGCAGGGTGTGTAATTGTTATAGCTTTTTAAGTTTTAAGATATCAGTGTTGTTAAAACGCAATTTTAAGGTGATATATGTTAAAATGTTATAGTATATAATATAGCCAAAAAAACATTATTCATACCATAAGGGAGGGTATAATTTTGTCTTGGTTTACATTTAATTAGTTTTAAGAAGCTTTAAATGGCGGAAATTTATATTGGTAAAATGATACTAGATATAGTTTATGTGTGCACATGTGTGCAAGGTAACTTTTGGAAAAATAATTAAATTCATAAGCGTGATTCGAATACCATTATTTTTAATAATAGGAAACTATTATTCTATCCGTGCAAAATGTTAATATGTAATTTAAAAGTTATAACAATAACAAAAGGACCTCTTTACACGGACACAGTGCGGAGTTTTGTTTTGTTCTAAGATGTCAATATACCATTTAATGCTATATATGTGTATTCGTGCATAATGTCCATTCCGTAGAATGTAATGATGGATGGTTTGGTCAGAACTGCTCTGCAAAATGTGGAAACTGTCAAGGTGGAGAAGACAATTGCCATCACAAGACAGGAGTGTGTTCCAGAGGCTGTCTTTCTGGTTATAACAGCAGTGATGTCACGTGTTGGATGGGTGTGTAATTGTTATAGCTTTTTATGTTTAATGTAATTGTATATGATATTGCCAAAAAGACATTATTATTACCCTAAGGGAGCCTGTAATTTTGTCTTGGTTTTGAATTTAATTTGTTTTATGAAGCATAAAGTGCCGGATATTTATATTGGTAAAATGATACTAGATATAGTTTATATGTTATTTTCCAAAAAGGTTTCTTTGAACTATGCTTCGTGGAAAAAATGAGCGTAGTAAAAATACTGCAAAAGGATTAGGAGGATTGTCCGATGTTTGGACCACATAGCGGTAATTTAGGCTTTAGAAATGGAGTCCGTTTTCGTTCGAATTTCATATGTAGAGTCACAGTGATAAAAACGTGTTTTATAAAGCTCATTTAGTATTTTAAGAGCAGTTTAATATTATAATTCTGCAGCTTGCAATGAAGGATGGTTTGGTTGGAACTGTTCTGCAAAATGTGGAAACTGCCAAGGGGGTGGAGTCAATTGTAATCACGTGACAGGGATGTGTTCTGAAGGTTGTCTCCCTGGTTACAACAGCAGTGATGTCGAATGCATGCAAGGTACATTTCAGAAAAGCATAAATCGCAGACGTTTTATACAGATAGTTTTATGTTCACAATGTCATTTAAAACTGTTTTTACACATAGATGATATCAATATACTATTGCAAAGATATAGCAATAACAGAACGTTATTAATAAAACAAGAAAATGTGGCTTGTTCTTTTGGTTTACGTGGATAATAAAACTTTTCATGTCATATGTGTGTATTCGTATTGATAGCAGAACTATTGTTTATCCAATACGTTTTGCTCAAACAAGTCATACTTAAGTATTCTTCGAGGGAAAATTAACGTTGTTCAATCATTTGACAAGAATGTCAAGGGGGCGATTGTTTTGTGAAGAAATGGTAGATTGCAACTTTTAAAATATAACCACTTACTAGATGTCATGGATACAAACGGAAATAATGTTAACAATATGTCAAAAGTTGTTTTTAGCCATTCCTATATATTGAGAGAGACATATAAAGAGAGACAGAGAGAAGCTTAGCAATAGCTAAGACATACCAGTACTATTATGTTTTACAACATATAACTTTATAACATTTTAAAATATGACGCTTGGTAAATTATACGTGTGAGGTCCATTCGGAATGCATTTAAGACTAGTAAGTAAATATATTTTATGTATTGATGCCTAAAGTTTCAGAAAAATTGAGCTTAATGTTTTAGCATAATTAGGCATTCCGTTCAGTTTATTTGAAAATCCTATTTAAGCCCAGGTAGGCATAGGTTTCAAACTATCGGATCAATTAGTTGCTGATATAGTTATAGCCCAGTTAGGTTTACAGTTTTTAGCCTAGTTGGGCATAATAATTTTAGCTTAGTTTGGCAGATAGTTTAAGTCTTTACGAATGACTGCTTCTGGTCGATCTAAACGGCTATCGGCCTGGTCTAACTGCTTTGACGGATGCTTAACGTCAGATTAATCACAACAACTGTTGGTAATCGCTCCTTATTTCAAATATCCACATATGCTAACGTATACAATTATTACTTTTGTTTGGCATTGTTTTAAGTAATTTTATTTATTGTGTTTGCGCGAATTTCTATAAATAATTCAAAGAAACGTGCCATTATATAGGGCGTTATGACTGAATTGGGTGAACATTTAAATTGAGTTTTGTTTTACATTCCTTGAAGCATGTAGTCCTGGTTGGTTTGGTCAGAACTGTTCAGTCGAATGTGGAAACTGTCAAGGGAACGGGACCAACTGTGATCACGTGTCAGGAGTATGTACTGAAGGTTGTCAGCCTGGTTACAATCACAGTGACGTCACATGTATGCAAAGTAGGTGATATAAGTGTGTACATTTTTAATACTAGTACCATTTCAATTTTAGAAGCAGACTTGTAATCACAATTCTGTACCTTTAATAATATATATAGGCTTATACCATTATTGCCTTCTTTTTTTACTCTTTTTTAAGTTAATATTCGAGTACGCGAAATCTTGATCGATTTCATTAATTGATATTTTTATGCAGCTTGTAGTCCTGGGTGGTTTGATCAGAACTGTTCAGTCGAATGTGGAAACTGTCAAGGGGGCGGAGCCAACTGTGATCATGTGTCAGGAGTATGTGCAGAAGGTTGTCAACCTGGTTACAACCACAGTGACGTCACGTGTATAGAAAGTAGGTGGTATAAATGATGTCTTACCTTATATTCGAATAGATTTATGCTCATATTTTAACGCATATGTTTAATAATTTTTCATAGTTTGTTTTTGCATTTGGACTATGTGATTTGGAGCTGTTTTGACAAACTTGATATCAACAGGCAATAACGTCTTATTTCATATTTAGTATAATACTGCGACACATCCAAACCAACGTCAAAAATAGTTTTTGGGCATGTATGTTTATATATAATTATCACTCTCGTATTAAATCCATAAGTTAAATATGTTCATACTTAACATTACATTGAACGACGGTTACGACAAAATTAAATGGAGTAGATCGGAATTTCTGCCCATTTCTCCAAGCGCTCAAACACAAATACAAGGAGTGTAACTAAGGCGCAAATCGGCTTTGCGAATTTGGTTTCCTACTGTTTTGATTTCGGTTTGTTATATGCGCGTGAGTGTTCGCATTGGCTATACTCTAGTCTGGAAAAAACACTTGTATAAAACTTAGCTGGTACTGTAGGCATATGAAGCTTTTAAAGTTTTTTCTCACACATATTTCTTTTTAATCCACGCTAATCCGGACGTTTAGAAAGGAAAATGATAATGAAAATGCGATGCCTACCACCTTTATGTGCTCATAATTTTTATGTTGGTAAAGATATTTCTTTCTACAATGAAGCATACATTGTGGTATTTTACCATTACAAAGAATAATAATGGGTTCACTTGTTTTATTCTTGCTCAATGTAAGTATTCTTCATTTTCGATATGACGGAAATGTTTAGTTATCTCTCATGTGGGTAGGTATTTTCAAATACTTTATATAAGAAATATAACAAATTATGTTTTTAATTCTAATTTAAATTTGTTTATTTTTTAAAAGCGCTCAAACCTTTAAGTTAATTGTTTTTCGAATCACTAAAATGCCATTTTACGAGGATGGTTCTGTCTAAAGTATTTAATCGATAAACATTGAAAAATATCTTAAGATTTCGGCTGTAACAGTATGCCAAATACCTATAACAAGGAAGGTAAGAATGTATTTTTATAATTTTAGTTTAGTCCCTTTTCAGTCAAAAAAGAGGTATTTGACGACTCCAATTGCTTTATAGTACATGCTACACACGTTAACTGCGTCCAAACAACCCTTTCAATGCATTTCTGACAGCATTTGTAAAATATTAAGCTAAATGATGTGTACTGGCTATTTGAAAGTAAAATTAAAGTAATAAATACGAAAAAACAAGTTGTTTTGTCCAAACCTTGGCACAGATTTACACGCTTCATTGCAATACTTTGTATTTTATTTGTTTTATATTTTAGTCACATAAATTATAGTCGATCTTTAGACCACGAAACAACACAACAGTAACGGTATTAGAACGTGGCATATTCTTTTTAAATCTATGATATTTGTTTTAATACAGTTTTGCATTTTGTCTTGGCCAAAGGCAAGGCTACCTTTAAATACTATTGTAATATTAATTGACCTACTTAAAGGAATCAAAATCAAACCACGTCAATCATTTGAAGTTAAAAATTGAGGTATATTTTTGCATCCGAGATGTTTTCAAACTTATCACATCACGAACCAAATATATTTGTATAAATATATAGCATGGTTTAACTGAAGGGCAAAGTATCACACACTAATTGAAATAATTACATTAATTGGGCAACCTGCGGTTCTTCGTAAAAGTGTCCCATTTAGCGACATGGTCCTCTTAGCGGGGGTTTTCTATATGAATAGAACATATATTTGTACATGAACTTATAATATATTATTTTATATTGATTTTGTTCCATTGTGTTATGATTAATTGGTAAATGTAAAATTGCATAATTTATTTATTAAGTTGTTATAATCTTGCAGCAGATAAAATAATATTTAAAAAAAAAATAAAACAGATATTTATTTTTTTTATTTCAATTATGTTGACGAAAACTAAAAACAAAGGTTCTAATAAAGTGTTTTTATTACATGATAGCACGTACATTAAACGCAACTTTACCCTCAGTAACAAGTGAGACCTTTTCCGTGAAAGAGAGCGAGAGAGAGAGAAAAAGAGAGAGAGACTTCTTTTACAGGCTGTCTTTGACAACTCATCTTTATTTGATGGCGGTGTAATCTGGTGAACAATTTATACGGAAAGCTTCTAACTAAAAAAAACTTGACATTTACCAGTCTTGAATGTATAACTTAATGTAAAACAGTTACATCAATTACATAAAAACACATATCGCAAAATGATTTAAGAACACAACTGACGATCCTACATCATTTTGTAAACATCAAAAGCAAACAAGTATCGACTTCTTTACTGTTACCTTAAGTAAATCGGCTATGTCTTCATTAGCTGGTAAGGTGTGCAAACAATCACAATTCACTTGAGCGGTGTTTGCAGATGTGTTAACTGATCAGTGACACTTACGTAATTGAACAATCCGGTGATGGCCCGAGTAGCGAGGATTAACGAAGGTGTGAATTTGTAATTTGGTTCTGAAACAACTGTCCCGCGTAACGAGTGGCGAGGTGTCTCGCATTCCGAGGTTGTGGGAAATTAGACTAAAAAAGAAAAAAACGGTTCGGAAAAAAGTGATCCTTGTAGCGAGGTGGCCCGCGTTCCAAGGTTGTCCGCTTGCAAGGTTTTACTGTAGTTGTTTTGCCAAAGTTTGCAATGCTAGCTTAGGAAAGGTAATATTTTTACCGCAGCCATATTAGAAAAACGTAAACTATTACGTATTTATTATCCGTTAGCATAAGAAGACTTACTCAACATGACCCATTTTCTCCTTTATCTAAATTCAGAATTCAACCATGAAAAATATGGCTTAAATTGTTCATGTACTGGAAGTATCCTTACCATTACCAAAAGATATGTCGGATAACGTTACAAAAACAAACGAAGGCTACAAATACATAATTATGGCAGAAGACATTATTTGGCAGCTACAAAATTATCATTTAATCATTGACATACTTAAAGTAATCATTGAACAGTTCGTAATGAACGTCAGTAAGTTGTATATCATTTTACTGAAGTAGTTCGATAAAGAAAGCATTAAAATATAATGGAAATTTATTTTTGTAAAGTTTCTGTCAATTTCGGGGTTTCAACAAAATATTTCAGCATTTCAACATGTCGGCAAATTATTTTTTTCATTTCAGTAATATTTTATAAATTGTATAATGATGTATTTCTTTTCATATTAGATTCAAATTGCAAACGTTCAGTGCAGACTCATGGCATGTATATAACTTTAATCAAAACCATTATCAAAATTAGAGGCATCATGATCATCATTAACTGGACCAGTAGTGATAGTAGTATACTATTGACACAACTACCACCATAATGACTTTCAAACCATCATCAGAAATACTGCTTTACGAATTTCTCCTTCCATTTAGAAGCATATAAATAAAAATGATGTGTTATATTGTAGAATGTGATAAGGGTTCTTTTGGAAGCAACTGTAACGAGACATGTGGAGCGTGCGCACAGACTCATTGCCATCCTGTAAATGGAACGTGTCTTGCTGGGTGTATAAAAGGATACGATGGTACCACATGCCGACTGAAAATGGGTAGGACGAAAGTGTGTGTGTGTGTATGTTAGCAGTGTGTGTGTGTGTGTGTGTGTGTGTGTGTGTGTGTGTGTGTGTGTGTGTGTGTGTGTGTGTGTGTGTGTGTGTGTGTGTGTGTGTGTGTGTGTGTGTGTGTGTGTGCGTATGTGTGTGTGTTTGTGTGTGTGTGTGTGTGTGTGTGTGTGTGTGTGTGTGTGTGTGTGTGTGTGTGTGTGTGTGTGTGTGTGTGTGTGTGTGTGTGTGTGTATTATGCTAACATATACAATAAAATCATGCTCATATACAAATAGAAGCGTTTCCTGCAATACGACTCGATCTGCGATATATTTTACTTTCAGTCTACATTTAATTTTCTTACCTAATTGCATGACGTCTTTATTATTGATGTTATTGCCATTGCTATCTTGTATGTATATAACTCCATTGTATCTGTTTAAACTCCCGATGCAGGTGCTTACTGTTAGTTGTTTCACTTTTACTGGATATTTCTTCAGAAAGTGCAACGCTGGAGCGCTCCACAATCCAGTTAAGCACCCCAGTCGGCCCTTTTGCTTATTTACCGTTCTTAGACGGTAATTGGTGGTTTTTCTTCTTGTTTGTTATGTCTCGTCTCTTTTTTTGTTACATTTATGTTTACCCATGTTTGCCTTTGTCTGAAGGTAGATTAAATTTAAATATATGTGAAAATTTTGATAAAACCTTTTCTTACTTACCTTTTACAGAGCCTCTGAGTGGCAGTAACACCAAGGCATTGGTCGGAGGAACAGTAACAGTGGCGTTACTCATTGTCATCACAACCCTCGCTGTTCTGCTGTTTCTTAAAAGGCGTCGACAGCAGAAAAGGTACACATGTGTTAGACTTATCTTCTCTAAATAAAATTGTCCATAATGTAAATTTAAATGGATTCTAAAGAAACTGCAAATATGTACATTAAATAAATAAATACGTTCATTCTAACCATTTTATATATTTCCCAATTGTAAACTGGTTCAAAGTGATATGTTTATTAAGCCATGAATACCATATTTGCACCATTAAAGCATCATCAAATTATGTTTGCACAATCTAACCATATTCTTCCAAGCAGGTACTTTCCAATTTGTATTATTATAATAACTATATTATGTTGTTTTATTCTTAGTTGATGGTAACGGCAGACAGTTCTAAAATACAATAAAGCAATATTATAATAGTGTGTCAATATTACACACACAATCTATTGTATATAGGCACCATATAGACTGTTTAAGTTCTACATATATTCACTGACTTATACAGACCACACATGTATCTCTTCCTTCTTTTCCTCCAACGAAACAAACCCATATTTATCTATTAAAATGTATCTGCTTTTCTTCGTTCAACAACGGCATTAATCACAACAATAACAGTAAGATAAAACATTTTGCGCTATCCAACTTTCAATATTCCTGTTTCTTGTAACAACCTCTATTATGTTAATAAATTTAATTAGCGTAACATGTTATGTTACGTTAAGTTGTAAATGATGTGTTCTCATTTTAGTTCCTCTGATAGAGTGGAATTATCAGCAAGTCGTGAGTATTGTTTCTTTGTTAATATGCTGCCCATATTACGAACGTAAAAATCAAGTTATAATAGTAGACACGGTAGAAACAAAATTATAAGTATATGAGTAAGATAAACACACATTGAGCTTGTAGATTTTATGTTTCTTTTAACTTGTATACTAATAGAAAATATTTCAGAGTCGCAACTGTGTTGCATAAATCTAGCATAATTTCATACTAAGGTTTTATACATGAATTTATTGACATGTGTTATTAAACTCTGCTACATATATTTTAACAAGGGGTAAAATTAATTTATACAACTTTTATGTCGTCGTCATCAAACTAGTCATCAACATATTAATTAGTTCATTCTTAGTTTAGGTTATTTTAATTTTTATAATCGATTTACTTTCAACAAGTAGTCTCTCTGCGTTTTTGTCCCCACTAGGTACCCCAAGCGAAATATTTAGTGATGTCTTTACAGGTACAAAAGTTTGTTCATGTATAAATGTATTTTAACAACATTTGTCAATATGTTAACAGGAAACGAATATATGTATTATCAACAAATCATTTGGAATTAAAACATAAAACATGATCGAAAAAAATATAAATAAATAACACCTTAGCACAAGAACATGACAAAGCAGTTCAGTGACTTGGAATTGGGTAAAGTCAATAGAAATAAATTTTACTGGTAAAGGAGAATAAACTAGATGCACAATTACGAGTTCTTCCTGATTTTTTATTGCAATTATTTTCATTAATAACATAGGTATTTCACCAATAAGCAACCAAGATCGATTTCTCTTATACATGTTTGAAGATACATTTGACAAAATGAAAATGCATGATATTCAACCTCTAGCACTTCATAAATATTGTTTTGTAAACGCAGTATATATCTACCATGAAAAGAGAAAAAACGATCATCTAGGGGCATTACAATATGCGTATAGCCATTTCTAGCTCAACGTCATGAAGCTGTGAAACCTAACGTCGACGAATCCGAAGAGTATGCGAATTGCATGGTTGATGACCTACAACCTGAAGATGACCCCAGGACTATTGCTGTTACTGACCTCAGACAGTTTGTGAAGAATATCTCCCAAGCACATGGCAAGCTTGCTGAAGATTATGCGGTAAGTTGTTTAATAAAATGACAAATGTGATAATGTAAAACCACGCAAAACCTTTCAAAATACTTACAGTGAGAAAAAATAAAATGCTTACTTCCACTTATGGCAAGAAACTTAAAATCTTGCATCAGTCTAGGCCTATTTGTCGTAGGGTTGAATTACCGTTTTCGCATAACATGTTTCTTTTTGCTATGCTTCGTAAAGGTATTTTCCTTAAACTAATATTTCGGTGACATTCCAACCAACACTGATCTTTTTCATTATTGCGTTTTATTTCTGATATAAGTATATTGTGTTTATTCTACACACAGACGCAAAAACAAGATTTTGAGTTTTTAACTAAAATTACATTTGATTGACTTACCTACATGCTTTATCAATTTGAGCAGACAGGATGCATCGTTGTTTGCATATTTACGTTATTCAACATTTTTAGTAACAGTAAATGCATATTAGGTAGAATCGTCTAAGATAAGAATTGGCGAAGCGAGCGAATATTACCATTAAATTAAGGTGCATTAAAGTTATTTATTATAGAAGTTTTAACAAATTGAAATATATGATATTATTTTCATTGACTTTTTGGGCAAAAAGAGTTAAAAAAAGACGATTTAAATATTTCGTAAGAGGTTCAAGTGTTAAAAAAAAAAACATGATTTGTATATCTAATTTTCTATTAAATAAAATTATGTCTACAAAATGAATAATGAAATGGAAAGCTTTGTTTAAACATACATTAAATGAGCCGTACAATTAATTTGTGTTCCAGGATATACCAAGGCTGTTTGACCTCCCAAGGCTATCAGGGCAGAAAAAGAACAATATTCCAAAGAACAAGTACAAGGACATTATTCCATGTAGGTTCCTAGATACCAAAGACGACAGCTTTTCAAATGAATTATATTAGCTAAGTAATGTGTGTTGTGGTCATCCATGACATTGACATATTGCACGTATCATGACTATAGAATTTTGCTCATACTCAAAGTGGTTATGTCACACATAATTTTCTTTGTTTTAACATTTACTTTGTTTTAACATTTCCGACTATATTAAAAGTGTGTATGATTTAGAGAAGTTAAACAGCCCAAGTAACTTTTTATCACGAACATCGTTATGATAATAATCAACATAACCATCGTATTAAAAATATTACAATGATCATAATCATTTCATCACGACGTTTTGGTCGAGTTCCTGAAACACTTTTGGAAGCAAGTTTTAAAAATATTTTACTTTATCTTAAACGGTTTGTTTACATTTGTTCAGACATTTTATCTGAAACAACCCTATTAGCGTTAGATATTTCACAAACTATCTTACCGGCGTAAACGACGAACAATATAAAGAAAACAATCTCTATGCCCATGCTTGCCAATATAACTGACCATCAAAAACAAAAAGGGCATATCCTTTTCTTCCGGTGTGCCTATAGTAAGTGTCTTTTTTCCTTTAACTGAAGTCTATCAGATCGTTTACACCTAACATTGAAAGTGTACCTGGACAGCACTTTGTGCATTGAATATAAGCGGTGTGTTCCTTGGAATACCCTATATATTATAAAAGCAGACCGAGAAGGTGGTAGAAATTAGGCCAGGAAAAACTATTGATAGAGTAGTTATAAAAACGACCATCATATGGACGTCAGATTATTTTATCAAAGACCGTGTGACTTACAACTATAATTACAAAACAGGATTGTTGGCAGTAATGTATCATAGACTTAAATTAAGCCACAAATGTATACACTCACTTAGTTTGGGACTTCATCTTTAAGTCGTTTCTGACTTTGACTAATTTCTTGTTGGTAACATGTATGTTTGTATCAAAAAACCCATATATTTGTATTTAACAATCACTGAATAAACGCTTATGAGGTTAAGCTACTCGAGTTAAAAGAAGGTAAGTTAGGCATTAATTATATACTTTAAGGGAGAATACCAGTTGGATTCCAGAAACAAATTTTGTACACTGAATATAGCACGGTATTTGTTTCAGATGATTCCAATAGAGTTAAACTGCCAGAAATACCGGATCAGGAGGATTCCGATTACATCAATGCGAGTTTTATACTGGTAATGAAAATGTTACATTATTCAATTGTAGCTGCTTAAGAGTGAAACATCTAATCAGTTGTATGCATTGACTTGTTGTGTGTCCATACATGATTGTATTAGTTTATTAATTGACAATATATTTCTTTCGCTTTAAGACAATTGAACGATTTTGTTTAGATTTTGCTTAGTAATACCACGATTTACTACCTTTATGTGAAATACCAACGCCTCTTATGTGGTTCTTAATCATAGAGTGCATCCATGGTGTATATTTTTCAGAGTTCTGTCGGTGGACGTAACTACATAGCATCCCAAGGTATATCAACAACAGTGTTTTTAATATCGTGTACATACTAACAAATTTTGCTAAGCCGATAGAAACACAAGATAACATACCCGTTAATGGTTTATTACATGTTAATAAGTATGTACTTAAAGAAATTGTGTTTTTTTATTATTATTTCTAAGTTCATAAAATATAAGTCAGTACTTCATAATAATCAAAATAATCAAAAGCAAAATGGCGCTGATTTGGAACTCCACAAATAATTCGTCTTTTACAACAATTGACATATTACTGTATATGGTTCAGTTTTTAAATACTTGGCTTTGTACTATATGTAGTTCTGAATAAATAATACGAATTTATAAAGAATTAGCTTTTTTGAAACTAAATGTTAAACGAGGAAACCTATATGCCATATTATGTCTATTTATAAGATTAATAAACAGTTATATTGATATACCATATTCGTGCATTCCACAACGCTGAATCAAAGTAAAATATTGTAGGTTGAGGAATAGCACTCGCTCTTAGCATACTCATTAGTTCAGATCAATGTCTCTGCCTGCCATATAGACGGTGCCGTTAGGGGGGGGGGGGGGGCGTGGGTCATCTGCACCCTAATTCTACTATGATGTTAATAACTATTTTTGCCTTCAACTCTTCCCAATTTCAGCAGCCTTTTAACCAAAAAAACTACACCTCATTTACTACCATAGACATATTGTGTATAGCTGGTTTGACTTGCTGACAGGACGGCCTTTTTGCCAATTAACAAAAGCCGATTAAATCTTGGCCTGACTCGCTGTTTTTTGTGGTTGGCTTTTGCTTTGACTATTAATATATCCAATTTGACATCTGCGGCATATAATGACTGGCGACTGAACAATGACTAGCCAGTGATGTGATGTCACATTTTCCTAATGTTTTGTCTATAGTGGACAAGCGGCGTAATATACATAAACCATCGTTGTGGTCGTTATTTCCTTAATCTTTTTGTTATTTGGAAGATATTGCTTTTGTTGTTTTATCCTTTTTAATCATCCAGGTAGGTCTACCAAGTAAAAATTGTTAACAACAATGCACCCCAGTTGGCCCTTTTGCCGACTGACCGTTCCAAGGCGGTAACTGATGGTTTTTCTTTTTGTGTGTTATGTCTCGTCTCTGTGTTTTTGTCACATTTACATTTACCTTGTCTGCCTTGGTCTGCAGGTAGATAAAAATTTAAATATCTGTGAAAATTTTGATAGGACCTTTTCTTTTTTACCTATTGTGAAGTGTGGCGGTCGTTAAAGTCTCCCTATGCACGCAATCTATGTTGTCATTTAATTCATTCTATAAGTATTGTTACGAGTATTTCATTTGATGCACATTGGACTTTGGTTCCGCAATCTCATCTTTACATAAACAGGATGCTAAAACCATTCACGCTTCTCTGGTCATTATTCTTTTGAGTCCAACAGTTAATTTTATTTATATTCATTAATTTTGTTTAAACCTTCTAATCGAAATAATACCTCTCTTCCTCTCTCTCTCTCTCTCTCTCTCTCTCTCTCTCTCTCTCTCTCTCTCTCTCTCTCTCTGTCTTTCTCTATCTATCTTTCTATCTATCTGAGTGCGAGGTTAGAGCTCTGTAATACCGGTTAAAGCACCCCAGTTGGTCAATATGGCCGAATGACCGTTTCAGAGCGGTTACTGTCGGGTTTGCACTTTTAAAATGATAAATGACCTATCACATATTTGTTCTTACTTTTACATTGGCTTCCATGTGAATACATTGGTCGTGCTTTTTCAAATTTTGGTGTATAATGCAATGCTCATAGAACACAATCATATATTCTTATTAATTTAAAGATATTGTGTTGCTAAAAGCAAAGCCGCCATCAATAGCAAAATAAGAGTACCAATATTCAAGAAGCAAGTGGTCCAAAATAAAAGTCGATTCATAAAAATGATTATAACACTTAATATTATAATCTTTACGGCATAAGGACCAACTCAGAGAACACTGGTCGATTTTTGGCGGATGGTATGGGAGGAATCAATTGGTGTAATTGTCATTTTGACAAATTGCTTCGAGCTGGGCAAGGTAAGCATTATAATGCTTGATGATGTAGGAAGAATAGGATGTTAGGTTCGTTATATTAACAAACTGAGTCGAGCTGGAAAAAGGAAAGTTTTATATTGCAAAGATAGTGATCATGTCAAAAGTAACCGCATTGAATTTTAAATTGCAACTTTCCAGTAGAGTTCCAGTGGATTATATCATGTTTTTTCATAGCACAGAAGACAAACATTCTTGCTTATACCGGTTCACACTCATAAACGTTTAAAAATTGATGTTTACATTTTTGCGATGATTTTCGTTTAAGATCTAAATACATATTTCTTGAACAGTGTAAAAAGAGTATTCAAATATTTTTATATGCGTTTTTTATGTTGTTTAGTTCATGTTCCATTCTCCATTCAAAATATGGCATTTCTGATGGCACAGGTTAAGTGTGTCCAATACTGGCCTGATACAGATGAATTGACATTCGGTGATCTTGAAGTGACTCTTTTGTCTCAAAAGGTTTTCAACGAATACACAATCCGATGTCTTCGTTGCAAAAAGGTGAGCTAAAACTGAAACAAAAAATCCAAACTTACATACCGTAGTGCCTCGTTAGTGATTTTATGTATAAATGAGAATGCATTATTTATTGTATTGTTGCATTTGTGTTTTGATTTTAATCACTTTTTATTTTATGACTATATATTGTGTATGAGATAGACTGTGTTATTTATTGGAGCGTAAGCCAAACTGCGACTTTTTACTCATTTGGACTTTTTACTCATTTGTTCACAATGATATTTTGTTACGAAAATGGTGCCACATGGCTGACCGCTACAAAGGGGCCACAGTTAGTTTTCTCTATTTTATTTAATGTTTCGTCACAGTTTTGTAGTAACATTTACATTTCCTGATATGTGAATACATCTGTTCCACTGCCCTATACAGTTTAAAAAGATGTGACGATACTCATAGGACCTTGTCATATTTTCTCATGTCCTAGGTTGGACAAGATAATGGGCATGACGTGATGCAGTTTCACTTTACTGCGTGGCTGGACAAACAGGTTCCCGAGACTGCCTTATCATTGGTAAATTTCTGGCGTCAGGTTCGAACCAGGGACACAGATGTCCTTTTACCCTGGCTGGTGCATTGCAGGTATTACTATGGTATTAACAGAAACTTTTATGCAAACAAGCAAAGAGGTTCGATGTTGCAGGTGATTAAAACAAAGATGAAATAATGTTTCTCTGTCATTGTTTTAGGCATTGTTACTAAAACGTGCACACGACATATCAAATTTGGACGTAAATGCTAAATTGGACATGTCTACTTCAACGGCTTTGTTGCTGTTGTTGTTTTGTTACCACATGTGTGAATGTTGAAGTTATGCTTCCCCTTGATTGTTTTCTTTCATTGTTATTGTGGAATTTTTGTTGTTTTTTTCTAAATAAACATACACATTTAATGAGATTTAAAATCTTAACTGTGTTACAATTGTGTCTTAAGTGCTGGCATTGGGCGTACAGGAACATTTATCGCACTAGACGCACTTTACGAGAATGGACGACGTAACAACAAAGTTAATATTTACGACTACGTTACTGAGCTGAGACATCAACGTCAAATGATGGTGCAGACTGTGGTAAGAAACTATCCTACTTTTTAAATTCTTTATTGTTTTTTACACATGTAAAACAGTGGCTCCTTAAGTGATTAACACAATATAGCGTTCGTTTCATAATAGAAAACCAATACAAAATGTTGTCTGTGCCATTTACTTGTTGACATTCTGTGTGTTCGTTTATCTCTCATGCTGTACAATAATATATACACAACATACACATTATATGAACAAGTAGTTAGTTTGGTTTATGTTAATATTCCGCATTATATTTCTTGAACAATTGTCGGCATTGTTTTTATGTGGCTGCTTGTTTCCATATCTTAGGATCAGTACGTGTTCCTTCACCTGGCCGTGGCAGAGGCCCTAGTCCCGATCGGTACGGTATGCACCGCGGAGGCATTTCCGGAACACCTTGCGGGCTTTACTGCTTCCAACCCGGGTCAAGCTTCGCAGCTTCAGATAGAGTATGAGGTAGGAGTCTGATGTAACGCTTTCTTATATTCGTGTAACGGATGTTATCCAACATCATGAACAGTTTGGAGGCACTGAGCTTGGAAACGTCTATTGTGCTATATATTAACGCAGTAAGTGCTAGTAGCATTATTTGGCTAAATTTAAAAAAAAAAATGTACTTATAAACAAATAAGTATTATTTTTATCAACGGACTATCTTACTTTTAGAAACAGGTAAACCAAAACTGTTAATATTGTTTTGTCTGATCGTTCCATCAGCAGTAATAGTTAGGTTTGCAATATTTGACTGAATGTCTCGTCACAGTTTTATTGTAACTTGTACTTTTGACTGACATGTGAGTACCATTTTTCTGTGTGTTTGCTGTTAATTTTAATAAAGGTTCCCATGTTCTTAGGACTATGTCATATTTTCTTTTAAAACTTCTGACAATTGGCATAACAAACAAAAAACATCGTTCAGGTCGTATATCTCAGATATGTTGATGCCCCAAAGACAGTATATTTGATACTAAAATTCCAGGTAAAACAGTGATCAGGATGTAAATATAAATGGTCAATGACACTAGTGACTTTTTAAGTATATTAGATACCAACTTACTAAGTATATCTGTTATCAGGCTGTATATACAAACGGTTAATGTTATTATTGTAATTTTAATTACCAGGCAGTGAAGTCAATGACAGAGGAAGACTGTCCAGATACAGAGTACGGAAATCTTCCCATCGGAACTGACTTGGAAAGATGTGCTCAATCCTTCCTGAAAGAAAACAGGGACAAATCAAGAGACGGACAAATCGTACCTCGTATGTAAACATAAAGTCGTCACAACATATTATTATGGATGCTTGCATAGGCCTACGTGGTTCCGATTGATGAAGTACTAAGTAGCTTTATCTTTTATGCATGAAATGTTGTGTTAGTATGCTCGGTGTTGTAATATTTTATTATAACTGATATTTGCTTGTGCCTATGATGAGCTTCGGTTAAGATTATTATAATGTATGTTTAGGGTATTATTTGTTGTTCAACGTTCAGACTGTTTCGTTTTGATAAATTGCATACGCCTCTTTTAACTTTACAAATCCATATCGAGTAACTTAATATCGAATTATTTCTATTATTTATCTAATTTTAAAACATTTTTATTATGTGTTTTCAGCTGACGAGTTCAGGCCACGACTAGGATGTCACGCGGACAATCGTAATAATTTCATCAATGCAGTTAACATACCGGTAGTCTCAAATTTAACATATATTCATTTACATCGATTTTCTCGTTGTTATGATTTAGTTTACCTAATTGATAATGCCTATATGTGTGTGTTCTACCTCAGTACAGACATGTTTCACTATTTATTCTCAATTGTTATTTTATTACTAGTTATCATGTATGTATATAAGTTCATTATATCTGTTTTAACTCCCGATGCAGGTGCCTACTGTTAGTTGTTTCACTTTGACGGGATATTTTTATTTACACTGTTTGTGTGATAGAAAAACCTTCAGGAAGTGCGAGGTTGGAGCGCTCCACAAACAAGGTTTAAGCACCCCAGTTGGCCCTTTTGCTGACTGACCGTTCCAAGGCGGTAACTGATGGTTTTTCTTTTTGTGTGTTATGTCTCGTCTCTGTGTTTTTTGTCACATTTACATTTACCTTGTCTGCCTTGGTCTGCAGGTATATAAAATTTAAATATCTGTGAAAATTTTGATAGGACCTTTTCTTATTTACCTATTGTCATGCGTTTAGTTATATTTACCAGTACCTGTACATATATCGGCTTTAAATATTTTTATCAAATCAACACATTTTGTAACTTGTTTTGTTGGATTTTTAAATTGTAATTGCATGAAGGCGGTATATATTAATACCTTGGTAATTGTAATTAACATGATAGGTCTTTTTATTGCGTTGAACATAGTGAACGACAGTTTAAACGACAAACGTTTATGAATGGCACTTGTAAGTGTATTGCCAAAGAAGAGATGTTTCCGTCTACGATTGGACAAGATTGCAAATATCATTGTTAATAATTTTTTGTTTCCCGTCAATATATATATATTAAATTTATAATTCTGATGAATAGACCTACAGGTTTGGTGGCGGATTAATGCTCACCCAGGTACCTCTTCCCAACACGGTGGTGGACTTCTTACGACTCTTGTTTACATACAACGTCAAATGCGTTGTCCTACTGGAATCAAACGTGCCACAGGTACTGTACCTACTGCAAACTTTAACGATGCGTTTGAATTAAGCGTACAGAATGTATCATTTTTGCTGAATATTTCATACAAGCGTAAAACAAACATGCCACAGGTGTTGTATGTACTGAACGTGTCGCATGTATTTTATTTACTGATTTCAAACAATGCCTTAAATTAAACGTTGTGCGGACATACCTATTACCGAAAACCACATCTTTACATTAATGTGTGCCTCCTACACACTCCGAAACAACTTGTTAAATTGTCAAAGGCATATATAGTCTAATTGCGACCCTATCGGACCCTACCAGATTTAATTCTATACTACTATTAAGGGGGAAAGATGCAAAATAAATCGAGGAGACTAGTTTCTATTTTCCTAATTGTACACTTAAAGAGTGTTATTCAAGTAACTTTCATCAAGCAATGTCACAAAATATAGTAAGATAATTTAACAGACGTTATTGTCTGAGTGAAGTGTGGACATATTATCTAATTATTTAAGTGTGCCGCACATCCATTTGAAGTAAGATCCATTTTCCTAAATAAATGATATACAGAAACACATAGTACCTCAACTTAATATAGAGATGAACTACGGTATTTTTGCAGCAGGTGCAGAGTGTAAATGAGTGAGAAGTTTGCAGAATATGGTATGATCGGATTGGTTTGATTGTGTAAATACTTTTTCCAAGCTGTTTTAAATGTGTCATTCGAATGATAATAACAAAAGAACGGTTCTATCTAGTGTGTGGTATGGCTGGTAAATGTAAATATCTATATTTATACTCCTGACCTGTGTTTTATCAGTAAGTTTTCTATATAACGTATTTTTATAAATATAAATATAAACCTTTCTGGTACGAATGTAGCATTTTTATTAACATTTAAGGAACCCAGTTAAGGGTGTCTGTTCATATATGAATGCTATGTTATTTTCTTAATGATTTTTTAATATTTTAAACTATTTAACAATATATAATTATCTAATTGTAAAGTACAACACAAGATCATAAACTATGAAGTGACATAAAACTTCCAAAATAAAAGAAATGCTGGGGTTTTTTTTATTGTTTTCAATATCAATGACACAAAATTCAACTGACATATCTGACAGATAATATGAAAGAAACACGTTTTATTATCTTCATGTTTTACTTAGGACTGTCAGTTCTGGCCGCGAGCAGGATATTCGACAACTTTTGGTCCATTTACGGTTATACACGTCGGCGAAAGTATTCACCAATATCACACATGTCGGGATCTTGAGTGTTTATACAAAAACAAGGTAGGTCTTTGAGAAAAGGTATTAGTTTCTTGGAAAAATTCTTCGTGCAGTTCTTGTTGAAAATTGATTTGATATTTTTGTATTGTTTAAGTGAATTACTGTTTACCACATGGGCTCTTGTTAATGTCGTTAGACGCAGGATTAGATTATACTTTATTCGAACCACTTATTCAATTACAGGTGATAACCTATTTATTAATGACATTTTTGTAAGTGGTCTTTACTTATATACTATGCTTAGATAGAAACTGAACTAAAACAAACAACATTGGTAAAATACTTTTTGTATAATGTTATCGTTTGGTTAAAAAATCTTAGCAAGAATCACCATTTTTGCACATGTACACTTTTAGCATTTTTCTTTGAAATTTAAAAACGTACTTCAAGTAATAAACGACTGAAATATTAACACGAATTTCAAATGGTAACAAATACTAATAATATGTTCTTTGTGTACATACACAGTCAATAGAGGTTACTGTCCTACAATATACTGGGTCTTGGCAAAATGACATCATGTGTCCCGATGACCATGAGAGTTTCCTGGAGATTGTGTCTGTTGTAGACTCGACCACTGACCCCTCTGTATTATCCACACCAATTGTAGTGCAGTGCATGTACGTAAATATTTCAATTACATAATAATTACAGGATTGTATGCATGTAGTTGGTAGTATCTGTTCAAGTGGTACAATGATAAATTTTCGTTTTATGTTGTATTTTAGTTTTGAAGTATGTTTCATGGCAGGTTCAAATGATTATTTGCATTTTATGCAAGACCAATGCCCTTTGAAGTTACATCTTTAAACAGATAAAGACTGATTCATGGGTACACGGAAAAGAGTGTTTGTAAAAAGCTGTTCGAAATGTCATGCAAAACCATCTTCATAAAAGAGATTTTATGTTTTAAATAAAACACGCCTGCATAATTAATTGCTATTTTATATGGTCAAACGTATACGCAGTTCAAACGGTATACTTTTTTTAAAAAGCTCTTCAAATGCTTTTGCAATTTCAGGCATAAATTGTTTTATAAGGAATCGAAGGTTAGCATTTTTATATATTTTATTAGCATTAGAAACCACACACACAATATTGTTTTCACAACTAGTGGGCATTCTGCATTTGCAAAACGTCAACATAAATTTAAACTGCAATATTTTTTGCTGGTTTATCTTTTACTTTTTATGTTTATATGCTTCTTTGTCATTAAAATGTTGAAATTATCTGCCTTTAAACAGGGATGGAAACGAGAAGAGTGGCCTATTTGCAGCTTTATACACAATAATTGAGAGAATCAAGTGTACCGGTGACGTCAGCATTGCAGAGACTGTTCTCAGGATAAGAGGTCGCAGACGACAGGCGATATGTAGCTTGGTAAGATTGTATTTGCTTAAGATATTGTTATGGAATAGATAACAGTCTGGGTAAATAAAAATTGTTATTAATGTTTGATATATTAAATCATTTATGTCTGGATTATCTGGTTGTCCCTGGACGTTTTGATCGCGAAAAAAAATTTCAAGCGTTTATTATTTACCGAATTGTAAACATACATGAGACATACGATAAAGGTGTATACAAATGCTAGTAATAGTGTATGTGCTTTTAAGGAAGTTTAAAAAAAGTACAACATATGTGTGTTATAAAAAAGAACGGCATGTGTCGCTTATTTATTATATATTTTGTTTTAACTCATACAATTTTCTCATTTTCAGGAACAGTACCAGTTTTTGCACAATGCGACTATGAATTACATCGACAGTTTACAAGTGTATGCTAATATATAATGGTATATACCAGCCAGCATCCAATGCAGAAGCAAAAAGTGACAAAAAGTTTGAATACGTCATTTTTTCTGATTTATATAGTTTTATCCGTTTTCAATATTTTTATTTCTACTTTGCTTAGTTAATTTCCACTGTATAGAAATAAAGTGCACGCCTGGGAAAGATAAAATACATGTCCCGTTGAAAGATTGCTGTAAGTGTATGTGTTGTACTTAGTGGATTTGAAAAAGTAAAACATACACATGTTAGAAAACTATACACTATATATTTATATTCGATTTATTCAGTGTATGATATAACGATATATTTTCAGTGTTCGAAGGTCTAGTTGTTTGTTCGGGTTTTCGTCCCACCAACACTTTTCATTTTTCTAGAAACCGTATCCATTTTAAAAGCATACAGTGATATCGTCACTTTGTATAAAATGCATGAACACCTGCCATAGTACTCAAATTATTCTGACGTTATCCTGGAGCTATTGCCCTACCGAGTTCACTTTCTTTTCGGAATTTTACTGGAATTATAGAAATGACGGTATCTTCTAAGTTATGATCACCGTCAGTTGTTGAGCAATATTGCGAGAGAACTGGCTTGTTTAGTCGAAAGAACTTTTACGGTGAGTGTTAATTTATATGTTTTCTAGAGTACACATACATACGAAATGTTTAATATTGTGAGGCTTTCTATGTAAAACTGTTCTCGTTTTGTTTGTTCAAAACCTCGTTGAAATATGTGTGTAAAACAGGTTTAAGCACCCCAGTCGGCCTATATTGCCGAATGACTGCTCTTTTCGTTAAATGACTCATCACAAAGTTGTTCCTACTTTTCCCTTGGCTTGCATCTGAACTACCTTTGTCATGTGCCTGTTTAGAGTTTGGTATATGTTGAATAGGACTTAGTCATATATTCTGATTATTCTCCTTAATCAGATTTACAGTTCGATTTTGATATCGTTTTTATAATTCTTAAAATGCTTCCTTTTATGATAACGCATGTAGTCCCTTTGTTTATATGCTCTCTTTAAGGTCATTATTAAACCAGTCTTTTCACAAATTCTCGTTTTATTCGTTTTGTTTAAAGCAACGCATATTTTGATAGTAGTGTATTTCGTAAGGTATACAGATAGTCCAATGCTTTGTTTGAATCGTTAAATGTTTCACACGCATTTATGCCTAGAGACATAATGTCATTTATAAATAATTATTTATAAATATTATTAAAACCTGTATATATACTTCTATTGTGTTTCGTGAATGTCATTATTTCAAACTTCTCGTGAAAATATATAATCATGATCACTAAGACTTATTTCAGAAATGCAAATTTCAACTAAATAATCGGAGTGAGTTATGTAAATATGATCAGTAATATTACCACTTGTAGAAGTGACTCTTGTTTGACTGTTAACCATTTGACTAAAGCCGTATTGTAAAACCTGTTTCTTATTTTGCGTTGGTTTGCACTGTTTGCATATGAGTATTTGATATTAAAGTCGTCAGTAAGATACATTTCTTATTAAATAAATATACGTTATTAGTCCTATAAAAAGCACCTGTCAGTAACACGACGGCCTGATTTAAAACAGTACCAATATCAATATCACTCTTTCGGCACCGGGCCAAAAAGTGATATTGATATAATGCCCGCATTTGAAGTGATTCGATTGGCTTATAAGGCAGGGCCAAAAATCATAAAGATTTCAGCAAGAAGCTCTGGAAAATGCATCCATTTTGTTTTAACTCGGTCTATGTGTAGACGCCAACAGGTTGCATAAATTTAAGAAACAAAATATTTTCAGTTTTCAAAACATTTACCGCATGAATTAGTAGTGTTAAACCGAATGTGTAAATTTACAACGTGTAGATTTCACAAAAACACAAACAAGCATTTTCTGACTTGGATTAATGCAAAAACTAAGTTTTAAATGTGAAATACTATAAGTACATGTAGTTATTGAATAAAATTGTCAATAAATAAGTGATTTGATATTGGCCCTGTTATTTGTTCTTGGGTCATGTTATTTATTAACATATATTTATAGTTTTCTGTCGCACTCTGCATTGAAAACAAAACTAGCCACAATTGGGTTGAATTAGGCGATCTGCATACACATCCTATGAGAAAAAAAATGTATATAAGGAAAATATATTTCGAAGAACGCCGCGTCCGTTTCTTGATTTTCTAATTGAAATTTGCGGATATAAGAATGGTTTTGAATGTTAACTTTTAATCCACCGCATTATTTGTTTTCTCTATCTTTATGCTATAGCACGTACCCGATGAATGTTAATTACTTTTTTTCATTTTGCTGATTAAAACCATTGCACAGAAACCAAAATTATGGCTATTTGAGCTACATTGAAGAAGATATTTGATCAAATTTTGGTTATGTTTAAACTATCTACATTCATATCATTTTTAACTATTCTAAAGTTTAACGACTGATTTTGTTTAAATATTTAGACTTGTCGGTCACATGGGAATCACAGCAGTGTACTTAAATGTTCATGTTTACCACAATGCTTATCCTATTGTGTAGACTATTTGTTAAAACAATTATTTTAGGATGCCCATATTTTCAATGACAATATTATTTTTCGTAGAAGAACAAGTTTTCTATTGACTATTTTGTACTATTGCAACAAATAGATCATTTTATATTATATCGTAATAAACTCGTTAACGCACGAATGCAATTTCTTTGTCACATTTGGTCCATATTATACAAAATAGAACATCTGTATTCCCGCCCTTACCATATACTATTATGAGTACCGCCTCTTGTTGTATGGCTGTGAAGTACAACTGTTTCTGCAAATGTCACGCGGTCTTCTGTAAGGGTACATTATAAAGCTTTCTTTCATATCTAGTGCTCTAAGGTACATTGCCTTGTTCTTTATAGATTGACAGGGACACGGACATATGGGACGTCCATTGTAATAGTTGTTCCTGCTGGATTGTCCATTGTAATTATGGTAGCGCGGAATCGTAATACTAGTAAAACTATAGTGTTCAATAAACATTATGTCATATCATTTCTTAATTTTCATTAAATTGACAAAGAACTCTTTATTGCCGACCACCAATCTAAACTGTCAACAAAACAGGAGATGTACATTAAGCAGGGAAGTTAATCGAAGATATCCTACTGAAACGCATATATTTCAAACGGTGATACATTGAGGTGGTAGTAAATAGAAAGAGCGCGGTAGAGTAACCTGAATCATTTGAATACGTTTTAATGATTTCACATTAAATTAATGTGCTAGAAAAGCAATATAATGTGTTTACTTTTTCTAAAACTATATAAGAGCACGATACTGGCGTTTTGTTTAGATGATTTGAAATTGTTTACACAGGCCTGTGGCATGTAATGAACATTTGAACGAAACACCGTATATTTTCTGCACTGCATCACACAAAACAAACTCGTTTTACAAAAAAATTTATTACAGCATGTTTACTTACCTACAACATAAAACATCCAGCACAACTCGTTATATCGTCATGTACATTGACAAAGCATGCAAACCAGTCTACCGACCCTTACGCAGAGTTATCATTCCTCACTTTACATATGGACCTGCAACAAGATAACGGCCTACCCATGTCAGAAAACTTAACGTTACACAGATTATGATGTTTATCACGGTTTGCGGTGTTTAAGTCTATTGCACACTGTGTTTAGATTAAACTATTGTTTGTCTTTGTATGACAACTTTACTTGATAAACTACTTGAATGATTTAGCAATAACAATATAAAGTTATGTACAACCTCATGCTGGTATGTGCCTTAATTTAAATAGCAATACCGTACATATAATAAAATAACAGAACAATAAAAGTGATCGAATGACATTTAACATTAAACCAAACTGTCCCTTTAAGTTTTCATAAGCTTGTAGAGTGCAACCTAGTCATGTAAAATGTCTAAATGTACTTTAAAATTTCTTATCGACGTTAAGCCTAGGTATTTAAGATTTTTTTAATTATACTTATTTCAGCTTCCCTATGACAACAAAAGATTAGGGAAGCAGACAGTTATTAAAGAGAAAAGTCCATGCCACAGGGTCTACATCCGGCTGGTATATAGTTTTGCCACACCTATAACGGTAACTAGAAAGTAAATAAACGGCATTGTGGGAATTCCCATTTTGTTCGTGTGAGATTTCTGGTTGTTTACTAAATCACATAAAGGTTAGTTCTTTTGTTTGCAAAAGATCGTAATGTCAGTCGCGACGTTTACGATGTCAATCAAGTATTAATTTTATTCAATTGCATTTATGACACGGACGTCAGGTACTTTGGTAATTCGGTAAAAGGAACCCTAAGCAATGTTAATTTCACTGGTGGTGGTGTTTTCTTGGTTTGACTTGCCTTGTTGGTGGTTGTTATTGTTGTTCTTGTTGCAAATAATGATGTTTTATTTGACTTTTTCTATCTTGTTGTAATTTCAACCAAACGTTGTAAAACATTATTCTACTTTTGTAAGGCTATATTACCCTTTTAATTAGTTTTCAAGTAAATAATAAAGTAGTTTTCGGCTAAATAATAATTATAATTGGTTAGTTAAAGACATCGCGCCGTTTAATTTAACTAAGTGCAAAAAAGTTTACTTTTTTATGACAAAGAATGACATGATTAATAATCAAAACAAGGAAATATACTATGACGCACGGGAAACTAGTAAAATGGCAATAAAGAGGCACGATGCCGATACGTGATTGATGCATACGTCATAATATAGGCGGGAAGCGTGAGTTGTGCACTCTAGCAATGACACGATCGTCAAAAAATATATGCGAGCTCAGTTCGGATGAGCAATTAGTTTAGACTATATATTTGGAGTGCAGAATGGGAAAAAAAAGGAATTGAGATGAGCTAGAGAGAGGAGTGTGGATTTGGACGCGTTAGAGAGAGGTATTCACGCCTCGCTATTGTTTAGATTGTTTCACTAATAAAATTGTAATCATGGGATGATGTTGCGTTCTGCTATGGAACCTCGTTACGCCACAACGAAATTTATGGTGCCAGACCGTGTGGAGCTGGGAATTCAACACAACGCAGAAGTACAACTCCACCGTCGCTGAAGGTTAGTTTCTTTAGTCGTTTTGTGTAGTATTCATTATGGCGAAAGAAGGTTTTACAAATGTTTTGGTTATCCATGAAGACGAAATTAGTGCATTGTACACGGCAGATGTCGTTTTTCCATATGATGGGGATAGTTCTAAGTTTAAGAATTCGTTACGTCAAATAACAAAAATGTGCGTTAGTAAATAAATTGGGAGACGAACAAAACTGTTTGTTAGCATTACGATCAAGTAAGGGCGTAGTATTATACTATCTAAATAGACATCTGTTAATACAGCCATCGCTTTTATGGCAAACCACAAAATCAGAACAAAAAGCTAGATTTGGTGAAGTAAATCATTCACATTTCTCTTTTCCGACTTTAAAAAACACGCGCCAAAAACAAACGAAATTATTCGGGTTTTTGCAGAGAGTAGTAGCAATATCAGACGAAATTTATGAAGGGTTTGATAAAAACGTCGAACATGTAGAACTCGTCAACTCGTATGATGTTTCATTGAAGGTTTACGAGATCCTGAAAACAGATTAAAATTATTAAGAGCAAATCCGATGACATTTGAGGCTGCTGTAAGCAGTGCTAAAGCGAAACAAAACGTACCAATCAGAAATGAAAGAACACAGATCAACTATCACAACCATGAGTCAGGTTCTTTCAGAAACAATTATTTCTACACAAATCACAAACACCAAAAAACCCTAAATACTCTGACAGAGAACAACAGTTTGTACCAATGAAGATAGATCACGCAATGAGGGGAAAATTTTGTTAATTTTGCAAACGCAGAGGCCACGACATTTCAGAATGCAGACAATTAAAATATCAAAATCGCGCAATCAACCGCGCCGTAACGATCATGCGTATTACCGACAGAACAATTAAAATTATGACAGGACAAATAAATCAACCATAATAAGTTCTCATTGCGGAAAAACCGGCCATATGAAACGCGATTGTCACCACGTGCAGCGTAGAGATAATAAATCATACTGAAATTCGCGCCGAGAAAACAATTCCTACATGCGAAAAAAATAGGCGGTTCTTACCTTAAGGTCGAGGAAGTAACATCAACAAGTGAACTCAACATACATCCCAACTTCATCATTCGTAAGATACAAACAGACTCCTAGTTCTTGTATGTTAATATTCGAAAATAAAACAGAGCTCTAGTTGACTCAGGCACGTTTTTCACCTTGTCGCGTCAATCTACAGATCACCTCAGGCGACGGTCTAACAGTAGCTGGCAAATATTGACTTAAAATCAACAAATAAGTCATGTGCAACGAGTTCATTGTTGTCAAAAATTTAAATAGATCACTTATTTTAGGCCGAGATTTTTCTGTATGAAAATGATTGTAGAATATGTTTTGATTAAGGCTGCATTAATATGAAAGGAAAGCATATACCTCTTGAAGATGACAGAATCATTGCGTCAATGGTTAGGTTAAAAGACGCAACTATCCTCGAACCAAGATCTGTAAATTATTTTATAAGTAAAATAAAAAGAACCCCGCATTTAGCAGCTAACGAGAGTTATGTATAGAGGCAGTAGATAGAGGTTGTTTGTTTGAAGAACCAAATTTAGAATTACAACTAGCACTTATGAAGTTAAATTCAGACGGATTAGCACCAATCAAGTTAACCAACAATTCCACCAAAACTTTCAAATAACTCCGCAGATGCATTCTTGCAAGGAAATGTAGCATGAATGATTTAATCGATCGAAACAAACAACATTGACAGAATTTCGGGTAAGCAATTAGCAGACAATAAACTAAATTTAGATGAGATTGTCACCCCGAAAGAGTACTGTAATGAAGAGAAAAAATTAATTTACATATATCAATCTGGGTTTTTTTTTTCAAATGACCCAAATGTTGAAGTGCAAAATGTCCACACGCGACGACCATCCCCCTGCTATCAGATACTTTCGATTACCGTTCTCAGAAAGAGCACATATGGACGAAAAGATTAAGCAATTATTAAAAGCTGATGTTATCAAAGAAGGCCGATCTCCGTATTCATCACCTGCTCTATTGATAAAAAACGTGACGGATCTAGACGTTTGGTTATTGATTTTCGTCAAATTAAAAAATCAGTCATTACTAACCCAAGACCATTACCACGCATTGATGAAGTATTAAGTTGCCTAAATAGATTTAAATTTTACAGTACATGATTTAACAGTACACTTAATTTAACACAAGGCTACCATCAACCCAAAATAGCAGAAAAAGATCAGTATAAAACCTGTTTTAGCACACACAACAATACATATGTTTACAAACGTTTACCAATGGGTCTTTACAAAACTTATCAGAAAATGTATTGCAGACGGTTACAACCCGGGAATCCTTCGATGTACTGCATTGCTTGCAATTGACCCTTTTACAGTCAAGAACTTGCATTGCTTTTACATTACACGATGACCGGACAGGTCGTTGAGACTATATGAAAACAGTGACTTAAAGCCATAATTAGACAGTCACTGTTGGATTTCCTGTCTCTTCATCTCTCCAGTCGTGCCCTATATAGGTGGGACAACTTGAGCAGTCTCCATACCCTTTGCGTGAGATTGCACAGCAGGTATAACATCGGGATTTTTTTACCTTTATTATATATAATATGTCAACTGCGGATAAATCCTCGGCGTTTATGATATGTTTTTAAACGTATTAACTCTAAATAATACTACGTTTTATTTTGTTGATTTTCTAAAATTCTATTATTTCTTCCGTATTATTTACATTTCACTTTTGACACTTTTGGCATATGACGTCATGGCATTTATGACGTCATTATATGGCTCTTATAATATATCAGCGCTTGTTCTGCTTTATTTTATTTTAAACTACTCTCTCATTTGGAATTTTTTGGTTGCCGAGGCTTTTATCTACTGTACATACTGTAATATGTTGTTTTATCACTAGTTATTTTGTATGTACATATGCTCATTATATCTGTTTTAACTCCCGATGCAGGTGCTTACTGTTAGTTGTGTCACTTTGACGGGATATTTTTATTTACACTGTTTGTTTGTTAGAAAAACCTTCAGGAAGTGCGAGGTTGGAGCGCTCCACAAACCAGGTTTAAGCACCCCAGTTTGTCCTTTTGCCGACTGACCGTTCCAAGGCGGTAACTGATGGTTTTTCTTTTTGTGTGTTATGTCTCGTCTCTGTGTTTTTTGTCACATTTACATTTACCTTGTTTTCCTTTGTCTACAGGTAGATAAAAAATTTAAATATCTGTGAAAATTTTGATAGGACCTTTTCTTATTTACCTTTTAATTTGAGTTCATTCATATTTCAAGAAACAATGTTAAGGATTATGGGAGGATTGGATCAATTTGTATTCGTATATTTTGATGACTTGTTAAGTATCTCGGAAACAAACGAACAACATTTAGAACGTTAGCAAATAGTTTTGTTGTTGATAGATTGAAGGAAAAAAAACCTAATACTGAAATTAAAGAAATGCCAATTTTTCAAAGACACTGTACAATATTTAGGCCATACTGTTTCAGCAGCAGGAATCAAACCTGATGAGAGTAAGTTCGTTAAAGATTTCTCCGATACAGTCTGCCCACTAACCAATCTAACGAAAGAACATAATAATTTCAAAATTTCAAATGGACGCCAGAATATCAATCAAGTTTCGAAACAATTGTAGCAAAATAAGCAGACATGCCACTGATACGTCCCGCCTATTTAAGCAAGCATTTTATCGTTGAAACCGGTACAAGTTTATGGTGCAGATTTAATACAAAGCCTGACTGGCAAACGCGAAGACGAAATACCTATCCAATGCAAGTCCAGAAAATTGTCAAGAAGCAACAGCATTAGATCAAGCCATTCAGAAATTCAGTTGTTTTCTATACGGATCAGAATTGGTTGATCGTCAAAACTATATGCGAGCTCAGTTCGGATGAGCAATAAGTTTAGGCTTTATATATTAGGAGTGCAGAGTGGTAAAAAGGAGGATTTGAGATTAGTTAGAGAAAGAGGAGTGTGGATTTGGATGCGATAGAGAGAGGTATTCCCGCCTCGCTATTGTTAGATTGTAAACTCTAACTTTCACTAATAAAATTGAAATATTGGGATGATGTTGCGTTCTGCTATGGAGCCCCGTTACGCCACACTTTTACTTTCGTTTCAAGTAGACTGCTGCTTTGTTTACTAAGAATGTATTAAATATATTCTTCTTTTTTTCAAACAAAAAGTATTTTATAGAAAACAGTTAAGCATTTTACAAGTAACATCAATTTGAACAGTTTTGGCAAGAAGCAAAGATATTTTATTAGTTTAAGTTTAGGTAGTAGCAGTTGTTGTAGAAACAACAGCAGCACCAATATTGATTAATAGTGGTAGTATTAGTAATAGTGTACGTATTCGTGGTCCTCAAAGTAGTAGCGGTTCGCAATAGTAGTAATAGTAGTAGTATTTATAGTAGTACTAATAAAAGCAGTAGTTGTAGTAGAAGTAGCAGTAACAGTAATAGTACTCGTAGTAGTGGTAATATAATGGTAATATTGAGTGTCGTCATAGTAGTAGCAGTAGTAAATAGTTATAGTAGTAGCAGCAGTAGTAGGAGTAGTAGTAGTAGAAGTAGTAATATTAGCAGCATGGGTAGTAGTAGTAGCCGTAATAGTAGCAATATTACTAGTAGTAAAAGTAGTAATGGTATTAGTTTTAGTAGTAGTAGTTTTAGTAGTAGTAGGAGGAGGAGGAGGAGGAGGAGAAGAAGAAGAAGTAGTAGTAGTATTAGTAGTAGTAGTAGTAGTAGTAGTAGTAGTAGTAGTAGTAGTAATAGTAGTAGTAGTAGTAGTAAGATGGGACAAGAAGTCTTAAAATAATGTATACTGTTCACTTTGACAAGTATTGCCCTGATTTCTTTTTTCAGCGCAACAGTTACTATATTGTGTTGCAAATTTTAAATTATAAAAGTCAAATCATATTTCAGTCAGTGTTAATCTTCTGTAAAATGTAATGAGTTTGTCTTTCTTTAAACATTTCAATGTCTTTGCATTTTGTTGTATTTTGAAAAGAAAAAACACTAGAAACTTTGTAAAAAAATGTCAGTACATATATAAAGATCATTGCTGATTACTTGTAGGTCTGTAAACATGTTTTCATTTTGATGTTATTTTTCAATGTTTTAGAAATCAATTGTCTCCGTTCAAATAGTTCAACATCGAACTTGGATCTCCAGCTCTAATAACCAGAAGTGTGTGTGTGTGTGCGTGTGTATGCGTGCGTGCGTGCGTGTGTGTGTGCGCGCGTGCGTGCGTGCGTGTGTGTGTGTGTGAGGTAGGTATGGATCAAGATCTTTTCGACATACTATATGTCTACTTTAAGAGCTTAGTAAACTTTAAGCTTACATTTGTGTGCTTTAATAACTACACTTTTGCCCCATCCCTGCTGATAATCAATCCTGCGAACAAAATAACTCTTCGAGGCAGCGTGCCCTAGTACTTAAATTAACATGAATCACTGTTTATTTGGCTATTCGCGTATTGGATAGACGCTTATTCCCGCTCGTGTTGCTTAATATTACTTCATCTTTGGTTTATACGTTTGGTTAATTAAACTCGTATTTTAATATAAAATGAATATAAATGGCGAAAATGCATTAACGGCTATATATATATATATATATATATATATATATATATATATATATATATATATATATATATATATATATGTATGTATATATATATATTAAGCGTTAAGACTACTGCATGCTCAATGTGAACATTAACGGGACAAAAATGACATTCCTTGACAAATGGTAGAAGGGTCTGATCGGAAAAAGTTTGGTTGGGGAAGGGGTATGAATCAAGATCCATTCAATATATATACGCGGGTTCAAACCCCGGCTGGGTCAAACCAAAGACTTGGTTGTTGGTAGTTGGTAGCTGTGGCTTCCCTCGTAATGCTCGGGGCTAAGGGACAGCATTACGCTTGTCTCGTCAGTGTCAGTATAATGGACCGGCACCTCATAAGTGCACCTGTGCTATAATGATAGAAGTGTCGCTGCACAGTATTGGCAAAAATGCCGGCAAATCCCATTCCAATCCCATTCCTTCGATCTAGGCAATCATAAGAAAAAATATTTTAAAGGTTTCGAATTGTTTGACCAAAACCTGAATAATGAGAACATAATTAAAATAATTTTCTTTCGAATGAAAACATAGTAAATGGCTTTTAGTTTTAAATAATTATGTTTTGTTATTCAACAAATTAAAATGGTCTCCACTGGAAACTGTCCTAGTATTGTTTATGTGTTGAATAAATTGAAAAAATGCGGTATTGGCCCTAATTTGTGTAAATGATTTTATATAGATTTTAGTCTTCATAATCATTGCATCATTTTATTCGTTTTAGTCGATCAGCAAAAAATTGACAATAAATGATTCGCTCAATAAGACATTGCCAGCACTCACGGTGTTCTGATAAGTTAAACATGCTTTCTCTATCGACTTTGAATAGAAAATTTAAATTCTAATAACACTTTATACTTTTGCATCTTTTATATAAAGGCTCAGTTCTCAGGAAGTAAGTTTAATTCCCATATTTCTTCGTTTACAGAGATGCCTGCTGAATTAGACATCAAATGTCATTATTGCAGGTGGCACAATCGATGTTACAGTCCACTAGGTTGGCGAAAACAGCAGATTGGAAGAGGTGTGCAAGGCTAGTGGTAACGCCTGGGGAACATCTAAAGTCAACGAGAGTTTCCTCTCACGTATTGCCGATGCTGTCGGCCAAAGGATTTCGAACAATTCAAAACCATACATTTCGAAGATTATCTCGACATGGACTGAGAATTGTATGTAGCAAAGCGGAAAATTGATCCCGACACGGACTGCTGAAAATTTCCAGCTGTCCTGTGCGAAATGTATCTGAAGGAAACTGAGGATGAACTAAGTAGTGTCTACCCAGTTTCTTTTAAAGCAGGCAGAATTGTAACTGAAACTGAAGCCAGCCGAGAGCTGTTCAAGGCTGTGGTAAAGGAAATCACTCGTCACGTACAAACTTGTTTACTGATGATAAGCTCAACGGTACAGACACCTTACTAATGATTGGTGTATTTTCAGAATGTTCAGTGCTGCACAAGGCGATAAAACAAAGCTTTCTCGACAAGGATTGTACAATACCGACGGGGGCAAGTTTATCCGTCCTAAAAGGAGCGGTAATCTTAAGACACGACAACAAAGGCATTACGTCTCGGATCAGCAAGTACATAATGGGAAAGACCATTTAGTAGAATATAATCCCAAAATACACCCGCAGTCTAGAATTTCTAAACGAATAGATGGTATTAAAAAGTGTCGAAGTGTCCCGAGAGTATATTCGTTTTGGTGAGAAGGTGGTTACTGCCCATATGTAGCATCAGTCCGCACATCAGATGGTAATACTGGAAGCTGGCTGGGAGTATTTACATCAAACAGAGCAGATCCCAAGTACGTTGATGAGCCAGACTGCGTCCAGATCGGAATTACCTATGCTGATTGTCGAGACAAGGGCGGTCGTGTAGGCGGCGCAAATGTCAGTGATGTTTGGCGGCACAGAAATCCAAGTATAAGGTGTCAACAGATTGACTGGGGACACAACCAAGGCAACATTCACTAACATCTAACTAATATTTTTGCGGAACAATTTAAAATACAGTGACCTTGTAAGGAATGTGTTTGAAGTGATTGCCTTTACGGGTGAATAATCGATTTCACTTATAAGCGAATGTCAATAGTCAAAAGTTAATGAAACGATTCTGGGTTAGTGTTTCGTGGAGTTTTAGTGTTGCGACTCTGGATTGTTGTCAATAAAAAAGGTTATGAGTTTTCGCAAGTTTACTCAAGTTACGCCACATCTCAATTCAACGGTTTTCAGATTTAGATTTTAGATTATATATTATTTCCATGCTAAAATGTAAAATACAATAGGCGTTGTTCTATCTCCTGTGATCATAATTACGAAGATGATACTTTGTTGTGTGTGTTTCCTTGGTGTTACAATGCACCGAAACATGTATGGTCGCACTGGCGATGTCTGATATTTCCGAAGAGTTTTTTATTCAAAAATAATGCTTTGCCTGTAAAATCATGGTATGAAAATGTTTTTAAAATTTCGATATTACCACTGTGTCACAAGTTCCTAGCATCTGATTTTGAAACCTTAAATATACTTTGAAATAAATACAATTTTCTGACACAAAACGTTCTTCTGAATAAATAAAAATTTAGGAGGAAAAAAACACGGCAAAATGTAGGTGAAGTCAGTCTAAGTGTACACAAATATAAACTTATGCACTGATTTTCGGAGAAAAGAGAAGGCTAGCAATTTTCTACCAAATTTCTCATTCAGTCACACATGACGATCAAATCAAGAAAACTCAAAAAATCATAAGATATATCAGACTTTTCACCAATAATCATAATACTTTTATTAGTTTTAGTATACAAATCTTTGATCATGGGTACTTTTTAGTCATGTAATCAAGGTTACACAAAATAATTAAACGTCCGATGCCTTGATGTTTTATTTTGTATCTTATAAGGAAACGAAGGTCACATAATAAAATTAAACTTTTTAACTGCATGCCTTTGGGTAATTCCGGAGATGAGTGGACTGAGTCGCTGTTTTTTCGTGACTATACCACCACAACACTCTGCTTAAACAACAATACCAACAGCTACAACAAAAACACAGATATATAAGAATACAATTATATATTTATAGATAGAGCATATGAAACGAGTGCTCTTATAAGATGTTTTTATTGTTCTCATTCAAAGATACCTAGCATTTATAAGACTGACAGATATTAAAATATCCATATTTTCTGCTATTTATATATTCCATTAACGTAGTTCTGTTCAAAACAAAAACGAATGGGAAAGGAAAAATGATGCGATACATTTTACTTTAAATTAATACCAGTTTATTTCATGGCCATCTAATTTACCAATCCCTTTACATGGCCCAAATATATAGTTAAGCATATTCAAAATTCAAATTACATGGTGCAAAAATGCTGGTCCCAATTACTAAATCCACTACAATAAGCCAAACATTTCTAATATGAACGATATGTCTTTAGTGCAAGAATTCCAAAAACAACTGACAAATCTGTTTTGTTGACTGTGGCTAAGAGAGCTTATGGAGTTGGCAATAGTGCATGCAAGTTATTTCCCACCTCCATGATTAGAGACGTCCAATGTCGTATTAGCAAACGAGTCTCTTCGTCTTTGGCAAACAACACACTAAGGATGAAAACGGGCACAATGGAGGAAATGCGTCCAAAATCTCTTCACAACCTACACCACCCCACCCCACTCACATACACACACACACACACACACACACCATGCATGACGAGTGGTCCTCCATTTTAGTCTAAATACTTTCTCCAACACAGTAGCACCATCAATCCACCAATATTAAAACGCGCTTGAAATAGTTCATTGGGTAAGGGTTTAATATTCATGCGCATTGTACACTCTGTTGTTGTGACCGTGTTGGATAGTAACATTTCAACCGAAAAATGTGTTTGCTCGTTTCAGTGTTTCAGACTTCGTCGAGGCTCCCGATGTCAACTATCAAGGGCGCAGAAACCGAAGCACATTATCAAACTATGCCTAAATCCTTCTGTTGTCACACACACACACACACACACACACACTCACACACACACACACACACACACACACACACACTTGCGTTGTACAAGCTAAAATAATTACACGCTTGACGTCGTACGAGAAGCTCCGCCCCAAATATCCGGCAATCGTAAATAATTTATCGTATAAATTTCTCGTAAAATTAGAACTGCCAGATATGCAACTCTTGGCCATTTTAAATACAATAAATACTTTTTGCAAATGATAAATATTCTCTCCTGGAAGTCTGTCCCTCGCTTATTTGCAAGTGCATCTAGATTGATATACATGCTATTGCAACTTTACATATATTTGTTGGATAAATGAACTTTTTTCTTATTAGCGTGAGTTAGTCTTAGATAATGCACATAAAGTATCTATGATGATTAGAGTTATGTATATTATGTATATATATATATATATATATATATATATATATATATATATATATATATATATATATATATATATATATATATATATATATATATATATATATATATATATATATATGGTGGATTATGGAGAGAGGGTACGGGGTGGAAATAGAAAGAGATAAAATTTTGCTAATTATTGTTACAGAAGATAACACCAGTATCATAAATATACTTTATATAAATATGATCAAAGACATGAACACGTGTGTATAGATTTTTTATCACACATAAGTGAGATTTAAGAGACTTTCAATACCGATTTGTCTATTGTAGCCAATGTTCCGAGATCCACCTGGGGTATAAAAGAAAGGTAATGGTGTGGAATTTGTTTCCCCTGTATCCTCAAATCATGTTCAGACAACTATCTGATTATGTGTTATTTCTTAGAAATCAATAAGTTTTAATTATGAAAAATTGTAAATATTTTGCTTACATGTGTTATAACCTGGTAATTCATAACGGTCAAGACAATATTTTTAAAATGCCTGATGTTTTGCTTAGATAATTTGAAAATGAAGGGAGGTCTTTAGGTCATAGGTGGACAATTGTCAGATTTTCATTAAAAACAAAAAAAAAAAAATAAACAAACAAAAAACACATTTTCACATAATGAAAACATTCCTAGATTTTGTTGAAATTATAAGGGTATACATGTACTAACTGTACACATATTTTAATAGGGGTGTTGTTGTTGTTTTTGCACAACAACTTTAAAATAAGTGGATAAGCATGGTTACAGTAAATAAGTATGCATATACAGAGTACCGACTTTAGAGAGGTGTATCTATCATTGTGTATTCATATGACAAATGTTTATAGCGAATAATAGGTTCCTGGAATGTTGAAGTTTATCAGACAATATAATAAACAATTTTACCTGAAGAGATCTTGCAAAATACTGCTTATTGATGTCCTACACCTACATCCATAACGTCAAAATCGTCATTTCAAACACGTATTTAGTATTTGAGCCACGCTGCATAGTAAGCTATTTTTAAACTATAAAAACCACGTGACCACTTATGTTTAACTCATCCACGCCGTCGATGTCTATTTTTACCAGGAATCCCAATCGTGTTTTGTAGATTTGAAAAGAATGAATATTTAAGTTTTAATTAATGAGTTTTACTGCCCTAAAATCTGGACAATGTTGACTATTGTCAAAGCTTAGACTAAAGTAAGATGTTTTTTCTACAGAAAGTATGCACAAATACCCTAAACAAAGGTCAGATATTGTTACATTTTTATTAGATAAAGGCAAACTACCTTTAAGTCAACCGCCTAACTTCCCAAACGTTATCAGACCCCATGTTATCAGTTAAGCGGAACTATTTTACTGCAGTAGAATAGCCGTTCCTTTTGCTTTCCCTACCCATTTTTTTCTTGCAGGCCAGGCTGATATAAGTCGTTCTTTTCGTTCACATTCGCCTTACACTTCACCCTATCTTGGAAAGTAGCGGTTTTGTTTTACTTTTACTATACGTATTAAATTATCATAAAAAATAAATAAAATATGCAATTTCGTCGGTAGTTGGTATCAAAAAATAGACCAGGAAGTACGTGGGGTGAATTAGTACAGCCAAGGGAAATACGTGTAACCTAACAGCATTGCGTAAATCGTAGTTCGCTTTGTAGTTTGCATATGTGTCCCTTTTAAGTAAAACTTTCTTGCAGAACGTGTTAGAATGGAAATAGATTTTAAGTTTGCGCGATCTTACGCCCAATATATCACGATTTCTCGTTCATATGCGTTAATTTTATCACTCAGGCCTACGGCCTTCGTAATTGGATTAATACGCATCTGAACTCGAATTCGTGATATATTGGGCGTAAGATCACCAAACTTGAAATCTTTTTCCTAGATATGTCATTATTCTTTTTTTATCTATTAATATTCGTCACACATTCCTTCTCTCGAGCTTAATCTTCTTGTAGAACATACAAGAGTTTTATTATTTGGTATACATGTTCCTTGGGAGGCCCTCTATCAAGATTGGTCATAGAATTTTCATCTGTCAAAACATGGCCACCAGGAGCATGCATCTCTTTTCACATGTAGCTATATAGTAATGCATTAAAATACTTTCTGTCAGAAACTAGCAGTGTAAGAGCATTAATATGTGGCTGGGACTCTATCAAATGATTTTGATCCTTCAAACATGGCTGCCCGTGACGTGGCCATTTTAGATATGCTTATTTAGTAAAACTAGCACGCATTTTGTTGGAAACAATTCTAGATTACATTTAAACTATTTGTCCAAAAATAACGATGTTTCGCGAACTGTCCAATTGACAATGTTATAACTACGCTAGTTTGTTGGGGGGGGGGGGGGGGGGGGGACAACAACACAACGTTTGCTTTATGTCTACGGCACTCAAGTGATCGATAAAGAGGTCATCATGGTCCTCTTGTTTTCTTAAATGTAATAGGAAATATCAGTTCTGCGTGTAATTATATGTTTTAAGAAAGAATTATATGTAGAAGACATAGGAAGATGTAGCAACAGTTAGAACAATGTTTAACTTCAGGAAAGTAGCGTAGCCCAAACTTCAACCCGGCAAGATTGCTCAAACATAATGGATCCCCTTTTGATTATTTGTAAAATACCTTTTTTCCAGCACTGTACACTCATGCACCTGTGGCGCTTTGATTATGAAGGTTAATTCGGTATTAAAGGTAGTATCCGACAGTATGCCTATATCTAATATATGGAACAATGTCTGACCTCTGTTTGGGGTATTTCTGTAGAAAATCCTCAAACTTTAGTCTAAGTTTTGACCATTTTCAACAGTTTCTCAATGGGGGCAGTAGGCTACAACTCGTTAAATAACACTTAAAATGTTAATTCTATTCAAATCTATAAATAAGAACGATTGGAATATCTCCTGAAACTGGACACAACGAATAAATTGTACCGTGTTGATGATGTTTTTTGTTGTTGTTGTTTTGTGTGGTGTGTGTGTGTGTGTGTGTGTGTGTGTGTGTGTGTGTGTGTGTGTGTGTGTGTGTGTGTGTGTGTGTGTGTGTGTGCGTGTGCGTGTGTGTGTGTTGTTGTTGTTTTTAGTATAGTTTAAAATAGCTGTAACTGTGCAGCGTGACTCAGATAGGAAAACCATGTTTGTAATGACGACTGTGGCGTTATGATACACTTTTCAGACAGATGTAGGAATCCAAAAACACAGCATTTTGCGAGAACTTTTCAGGTAACAATAGTTTATTAAGATGTTTAATGAAAATAGTTTGGTCCAAATTGTGGCACACTACCGTAAGACAGCTTTGTATTTGTATTTTCCATTGCTATTTTTAGAATATCTGCTCCGTGTCTTGCACTCTTTACCCGGACACAAACAGCACTGGATACTGTAGTACGTTTATCTCGGTTACATCCGAAGGCCGAATCGCATGTTGATGAGCTGAAAAAACTTGAGTTTCATCACTAGTAAAGTCTACTGTGTAAACGATGCTTGGCTTTAGTAATAGCTTTTTTTAGAACATCTATATTTAGCATTAGTTGGTTTTCCAACTTTTATTAACCAAGGTTGCAAGCAGCAAGCATTTGTAGCAAGCATCTAGGGTAGCAAAATAAATTTAATGACAGCAAGCAACAAGTCCAACTTCGGGATGAAATGAGACACATCTGAAGAATCCCTTAATGCAAGTAGGGCCTTTCATTTGTTTTTCTCGGTTTTATGCTGTGCTCTTTGGAGTGTATAGTGAGTTTTCTGCCTATCTTGTGATACATAGGTTAACCATTATCAACAAACACTTCCATTTTCTTTTTCCAATAACATAATTATCTCTATAAACTGTACGTAAATGGATTTAGCTTATATTTATGCAATAGTAAGAAATTTCACTGTTTGTAATTGCAATACATGTTTGAACCAAAGTACAGGCGATAAAGTCCAAGAATTCCAACTCAAAGGACCCACCTATTGTTTGGAATACCTTGGATATTAACTAACAAGGGAGACAAGTTCTATTTCCCCAATGTACCATATTAACAACTCTTTGATGACCGAGCCTTTTTAAAATTGTGATTGTTCTATTGTTTATCCTCTAACTTTAACTTAAAATTCAGAAAACTAATAAGTGATATTTTAGAATGTTTTTTTAACAGCTGAAATAACTGAGGGATTGCATATTTGGGATGCATAAATCACTGACTTTCTTAAGATTGTTGCATTTTTTTTTGTATTTACCTGTAAGTACAAAAGTAAGCCGAGATTCGAAAGTGGATTTTTTTAGCTCTTTCTTAGAATGATTTACTTGCAATTAAAGTTATTAAAAAACATGTATTCTTTTATCGTAACAGTGTCCTTATTGTCGGTCTCTCCTTCATACGGTATAACTAACTATAACTAAACAGGTTACCATTAAGTGGTAAAATAATGTTTTTCGGTTTTCGAAAATGAAAGAACAGTATATTTTATATTGATGACACCCTTTTATTTGCAATCAAATCCAGCTTATACCATGTAGGTTCAACAGAACCCAACTTCGGAGTTTTTAGGTTCCGAGCATATCGAAATATAAGAAAATTCAAGCAACATTTCATAACATATATTATATCTTGTCTACTTTTTCCCTCTATCATTGTTTCACTCACTGTCGGTTGGCGTTATCATTTCATAAGTATAACCTTGTGCAAGCCCCACCTTACATTATTTTTGCAACATTCAACTAGAATTAACGTTCATAAATTATGTCAACTGATTTATACTTGTAATAAAGTACTATCTACCTATAGTTGTTGTTTGTTGGGTAAGGGGGGTGTTGTTATTGATGTTTTATTTATAAACTTAATAACAAAAGTTGGGTTAACGCGATTTATTTAGTTTTAATTAAGATATTATTTGATTTCCAATTCAAAGTTTGGTGTTTGTTTTCCTTAAATACAAATTAATATAACTTATTTTTGGTTGTAAAAACCTTCCAACACATACTATTGTAAATGTTGGCCGCTCTAATATTTCTTCGGCTACCCTGAGCTTGTTGCTTGTTGCTTGCCAGCTTTGATTTTTTTTAAAGTATGTGCCAGCATTAGAGAACACATATGAAAGGATCTGTGCTGCTTATTAGGTATGTAAATATTTTGGATTTTGTTGCAGTGTATCAGGTAAATATAATTGCGCTGCTTATTTGTTATACCTAGAAGATCTAGATGCTGAATCATATCGCAGTTTAAGGCAATTACAATTCATCTGAAAATCTTGAGCCTGAGGTTACGACCAAAGATCAAGGGATCTTCACTGGGATGAGGAATACCGGAAATGAGTTCATTGTCATGTATCCGGGGTACGGATAAACAACAACAAACGAAAGAACAAAGGATTTAACATTTTAACAAGTTTATAAACAAATAGTGATAGTGAACAGAAATTACATTTACCTTAAACATTCAACAATACTAGGACAATTGTCACAATATGTTATTTCAATCATTGTACTTTTTTATGGATTATTCAACTTTTGTCTAATTTTGCAGACTCCAATATTATGAAATTGTGTTGGATAATTTCTTGGAAAAATGGTTTTACCTGCTGTTTTACATTTTATATTAATGTTGATGTAATATTTCATACTAGTCATAATTTGATTTTGTTAACATCCAAACCTTTAAAGATCGTAGATGAGTACAATAACATCATATGCTTTATAGTTATAACATAAATGTGCAATTATAATAATAATAATAAAAAAAATTACTGTGTGACAGGGTAGACATTTTTTGTGGTGAATGACATGTCTGTGATGGTAGTGACAGTTCTGGTATACAATGGCTTGAATGTGAATATTTTTTATATAAAACAAGAATTTTCTTATTCATGTAGGCATGTGCACTGACTGCATATTGGAAAGGCATTTCAAAATATACATTAACAACAATAAACAGGTAGTAAAGTATTTATCGATCACCATTGTCCCAAATTAACAAGCACAATACAATTACATTTATAGAACAACACCAACTATGCTACCTAATACATAATTCTTATACAAAAAAATCATTGAAATGTACACCTTTTGAAAGAACTTAATGATCATCTTTAACATAGATTTAAAAACTTCATATTTAAGATTTTAACAAAGAAAGTATAAGTTCTGACCCTAAAAAGCAACAAGCAGAAAACACTTAAGATATAATCACTACCCAGATATTTCTATATTTATTGGCAACTTGAACGTAGATTCCAAGTCAAGAAATCAACCTTTATTCAAGAATTTGATCTAACTCCATTAACCCCTGGTATCAAACATCATCCTGATTTTTTGTTACTTCTCAGGGTCAGTTTGAATATGATTTCCACCAAAATACATTGTTTGAATTTCCTCTGCTAGTTTTCCTGGTGCCTGTGACATGTTAAGATTTTCTTCAAGGAAATGTTGTACTTTTTGTCTCATGTCAATCTTCCAAATTACTGAGCATCCCTACCGGCTGTAATACTAATAGCTCAATTGGTAGAGCATCGGCTTGCGGATCGGGATGTCGCAGGTTCAAATCCTGGCCAGGTCAAACAAAAGACTTTAAAGTTGGTAGTAATGGCTTCCCTCCTAACGCTTGGGGCTGAGGGGACAGCATTATGCCTGACTCATCGGTGTCAGTATAATGGACCGGCTTTCTCTTTCTGCTTCTTCTTTGGCATAACTTTTCTGCTTTTGCATTCACTTTTTGTTTAATTATTTTTTGTTGACTAATCTGTATACATATAATAAAATTTATTATATTTAAAATATCACAATAGCCGAACCAGAGTTCATATCTGTGGACATACAGGTTTATGAATATTAACATTAAAAAATATCTACAAGTTTATTTGTAAATATTTTGTAAACCTGATGCAATATAATTATTTTCAGGCTAGAATATCTAGTCATGTCACTGAAATTCAACGTTCTTTAAAAGTTCTGCAGAGTTGTGTTTTAAAACTCTGTAGACATTATATGATTTTTAACAGTTTTGCTGTTTTATATTCAAATGCAGACTGATTAAATACTTAGGATTGTTTCAAATGTGCAGGGTTCGAAATTAAGGACCGACCGAACGACATTCACTATTAGATCGCTAGTTCGGTCTAGCTAAGTCCTAGGTTAGCTGGTCCGACTGGTCGTGTTCTAAATCAGACAAACTTCGCCGAAAATCTACATATGAATGAATCAAGTAAAAAATATTTATAATGGTTAAACTCTGTCGCTATTGACGATTGTTGATACAGTTTCTTGGGAAACCCGTGTGCTATATTTAGCAGTATATATACATAGTAACAACCTTGACATGCGTTCACTCATTGGCTGCAATCTCCAACGCAGTTATCTCCCCTTTCAGTAAGGAGAATCTCTGCTATTGTTTGTGAATATTAACCCCGAACTGATGAATACATTACACGGTAGTTGCACACGCTCCAATATCAGTTGTAAAATAAATTAAGAACATGTGCTTGCCGAAAATATTTCGCCGTGATAAATGATTTTTTCGTTATTCACGAGATTTTCGTGCTGTTAAAATGGTTAGCGCGGGAAATTGAACCAGCAACTACCGTGTAATGTATTCATCAGTTCGGGGTTAATATTCACAAACAATACCACACAGAAATCCTTCCAGGAACTTGATTTGATTTTTTTACTTTTAATTTTTGTTCAGTAAAATGACAATCGGAATGAATGTGTATGTTAGACTAATAATGGATGAAAATACAAATTCTAACGATAAAGAAAAAAAAAAAAGAATGTATTTATCACTACAATCGTAACAACTCGGCCGTTTCCGTCCTTTCGCCGAGGGCGAAATTTCAGTGTTACACCGGTTCAATGTAAACAATAATTGGATACTGTTGAAGAAATTCACAAAGTAATAACGGAGTTTGACTCCTCCTCAAAGCGAAACCCAAACAGATCGAGTGTCTGCAGTCTCTGTTGGCAGGCAAAGACGTCATAGCTAATCTGCCTGTTGGTTACAGTATGATCTGACTATCGTCACGTGTTTTTGTATGCTGGCAGTGGTTTTAAGCGAGCGTAGCGATGTCGTAAACCCTGTGCGGAGATTGCATTTTTGTAAGTCATGCAGATTTGTTGTCGGTACGGACGATTTCAGAAAACTTTCTAGTCATATAATTACCAATGTATGATACCTATATTAGACTAGAATATTAAATATAATCATACCTAAGTTGCATTAATAGAATGTTAAGTTTCATACTAATTTTCTAGTCATAAATGTCGCATACTTAGTTATATTGGTATGTTATTGCAAGAAAATGCTTGAACTCATATAACAATTTGATTTAAGTATGTCTTGTATGTGTACCGGTATTATGCGTTTTACATTTTGGTCTAGTCCAGTTTAGGTCAGGTCTAGTAAGTTACTGGACCACTGGTCCAGCTCTCAAAAAAGTTAACATGGAACCCTGATGTGCATAAATATTATTCTATTAACCGTAGGTGAAATCAAAATTTGCTTTGCACTCAGATCTATGGAGAATCAGGTCATTGAATAAATACCGGTAGTCAGTATCAATTTAAAATAGAATAATGCTTTGTTGGGCGCCCAAGGCATAGTGGTAGAGTCGCCGATTTGTAACTCCTCTGACTGCTTAGCCTCCCACCCCTATACTTTCATTGTTTTTATGTTGTGTTTTTTTCTGCTTTGTTTTTTGCTTGGTTTTTCTTTAAATTTACCTTTGGTCAACTTAAACTCACACATAAGACCTGTATGAAAGCATGATTTTCACATGCAGATCTTTTGATTAAAGTTGTATTATACAGTAACAGGTTTAAAAAATAACGCCATATTAACCAAGTTCTTAAGGTAAATATTTCGTTTATTTAAAGGTTAGTTTTAAACATTTTTTATTCAATCATGTTGTTAACACGGTATTTGAACACAGTTTTGTATTGTTTACAATTAAAAAAGAACAAAATGTACTAAAAAAAAATAGGAGATATAACAGAGGTAAATTGTTAAAGGCAATATACATGTATTTCAAAGCTAACATTCACCCCCATACCTAATTTAAAGTTGTCACAAAAATAATAGAAATTAAGACAGCCAATGGAGTGAACTCCTATTTCACAAACTTTGAACAATAAATGTTCCACTACTGTCCAGTAGTGCTTATTTAAACTAATGTTGTACACTGTCCTAAGAGAAATCATTATCGGATTGAAGCATGGGAATTACCTGACTTACCCTTGCAATAAAAGGTCCATCTTAAGCCTAGTGTTACAATCTATAGACTGAATATCAGGTTATTTTAGTTTTGAAATTCACTGCAAATAATGTCACCTTATTTGTCATGATTTGTTCTCATTTTAGAAAACAATGCCTTATCTAATGAAAGTGACTTCGGTAGTGCTCTTTGTGTCAACACTGTTTGTCCCATCATCAAGTTTGGACCCATTTGCATGCTTCCAGGATATTTGCAACAGGTAATAATTTCTTTTTTATTAGTAAGATTGTTATTTTAAATACAAGTTTGATGTTCATTTTCATGTGTTCATGTAATCAGGACTTAAATCCCTACAGAGTCAGCAAATCTGCTACACTTTCCACTTGGCCAGAGGTGCTTACATTCTCAATTTATATAAAAACAGACTATAACATATTGTCATTTGAATTTAAAAAACTTGACTGTTTTTTTTAACTTAAAAATATTACAGGAATTTATATTGAAACTTGACAAATGGAGACCTATGGCTACAAGTTTGAGATGTAATACACATCTAGTGACCACTAGTATAGTCAAGCTTGTCCCAATATTGAAACAACTTTCTTTTCACTGGACTTGGCAGCGCAATCGGTAGAGCATCGGCTTCAGGTGCCCGAGGCCCCGGGTTCAATCCCAGGCCGTGACAAACCAAAGTCATTAAAATGGAAATGGTATAGCTCCCTTGCTAACGCTCAAGCAAATACAAAGGAAGTCCCATGACTGGTTGGCCGGTGTCAGGATAATGTGACAGGGTGGGGTATCATGCCAGGTGTACACGGCATGCTATACACAGTGAAGGCAGTATTGTCTCTGCTTTAAGTGGAGATTGTCTCCAGATAACTGAAATACTGTTGGGACGTAAAAAAACCAGTAATTATAAACAAACTTTCTTTTGACAAGCTATTTAAAACTGGCTCGGAAGTCAGTGTATTGTATAGTCTACGTTTACCAAAAATGGATGAACATTGTCACAATGATCCTTATTGTATTTGTGTTGGTCATCTTATATATACTAGTTTACTGGAGTGGAATAAGCACAATTGAATAATGTTTCCCTTACCAGTGAACACATATTACTTAGGCCAAAAATATGTGTGTGTGTGTGTGTGTGTGTGTGTGTAGGTGTGTGTGTGTGTGTGTGTGTGTGTGTGTGTGTGTGTGTGGTTCAGGGGACCCGACCGACCATATTTTTTCCCAACGTCCCTGACTCTGTTTTGGAAAAATACAAAAAAAAATTTTAAAAAACCCAAACCGAAACCCCGTAGGTACTAAAAAATACGTGGCGCGAAATTAGCATATAGGAAGTAACTCTGCCGATTTCCGATAGCAAAATGGCGGCGTCCAGGTACTCTCTGGTCAACATGGAAGTGGAAAATTGTGACCACATGTCAACAAAAAAGCAATATTTGAAAACAGTCAACAAGTGAACCACTGTATGCATCCTGTTTTTAATGAAAAATCTTACTCCCGAACTTCTTTGCATCGATGGAGTTGCAACGTCATGACGAGAACGAGGTATTTTAATCATTATGAATTCATGTGAACAACCAAACATATCATAATTGTTGTCGTAAAGCCCACACAAATCAAGCTGTAAATAGCTGTAGTATATTGATTTTAAATGCTCTGTGGTAAAATGTTTAAACAACAGTATTTTTCAGTGTATGTTGCTTTGCATTTTGTTCAGATATCTTTATATAGTAGTGTCTCCTTACTTTGTGCGTTCCTCCCAAGTGGTGACTAAACATAATCAAGAAATAGCGCAACTAAAGAGATAGTTACGAAGCTAAAATTGTTTTCTCAGCCCCATTGCAAGGACAACAAAGTAAATATAACAGGCTATTGTCCATTAGAATTAACTTGAGACACATCACTTTCCGTAGGGGGCGCCTGTGGCGTATTGGTAGCCGCCGATTTGTAACTCCTCTGACTGCTTAGCCTTCCACCACGTGGGTTCCAGCTGACTTGCGGTGCGCCGGTGGTTCTATCTAGACATGTGTCTGGGGTCTTCCTCCACCAGAAAGCTGGATGTTGCTATAATGATCATAAATGGTCGCTGCAATGTATTTAAAAAACACAACAAAACAAAAACTTTCTGTATAATATGGGAACAATTTCGTATGGATTTGTTTAATGTATATATAATTGTTTGCTGAACAAACTAGGTGAAAGTAAGTTGGCACTGTGGTAAGAACCGAAGGTGGCTGGTGCAAGTCCCTCTCCCTCTGTTTTTTTTTTTAGCTCACCTGAACACAACGTGCTCAAGGTGAGCTTTTCTAATACCACTTCGTCTGTCGTGCGGCGTAAACATTTTAATTTGTAAACACGCTAGAGGCCACAGTTTTTATCCAATCTTCATCAAATTTGGTCAGATTGTTTGTTTTGCATGAAATCTTGGATGAGTTCATTATGATTAAGCTGGGGTCAAAAAGTAGGTCATTAGGTCAAATTTGAGGAAAAACTTGTGAACACACTAGAGACCACATTCATAGCCCAATCTTGGCCAAACTTGGCCTGTGTCCTTCCTCTACCATCAGGTGGGTGTCACTAGAAATGACCATAACTGAGACTGTGACTTATCTAAAAACAAACACAACCAATTTAATTGATTATATTTATGTTATGTAAATGTGCATAGAGTTGTTTAGCATATATATTGTACATATTTGCTTACAGGGATCCTACAAACCCACAGTATTGTAATACAAAGGAAGGGCAATGGCGATGTCAGAATTGTAAGGATGTTGCAAGCTTATGTGAAGGTTCCAAAATGCCATACAATTGTACAAGCTTTTGTATAAGTAAGTCTTTGCAATCTTAAACTGAAGAATGCTTTTGAAAAAAATCATTAATTGTGTAAAGATGCAACTATTAATACCATTTATGTTTATATGCCTGAAGTAATATTATGGTACATTGCTCGAAATCTAATTTTTTGTTAGATGTTTCTCGTGCTGATAACTTTATTACTAATCAGAATATTTGCATGAATGATCGATTTTGATGTAAAATTGTGTTTGAAGATGAGACAACTCGGATTATATTGCTTGTTATGGAGTTATTGATCTTGGTAAAAAAATCTTAGGCACATTCTTGTTAAGATAACTCCTTAATTTTTCATTGGAATTTATTCATACTTAAAGGTTTGCTGAATATTGCTTGTGCATAAAGGTGGGATATCTCAGGATGCAGTTGTACTGTTTGTTATATTGTTATTGCCCATTGTCTACTTTTTTTAATGATAGCCATTGTGCAAACAACTCCTATAATGTTTAATTTTTATTTTGTTAAGCTTGCATGGATGATTGATGTTCATGTGTAGCTGCGCATAAACGTGAGATAATTAAGAATGAACTGGTCATTGCGGAGATTTTGTCATTTGTTGTTGTGTGGTTTTGTTGTTGTTGTTGTTTTGTTTGTTTTTTAGAGCTTCCCTCTTTTTGTTTATTGGAAACTCTTCATACTTACACAGACCAATGATATTTATGTGTTGTTTTGTGTAAATTTACTATTTCTCAGATTGCATAGTTTATTCTGCAGTTATTGCCTTTTGTTGTCTTTTGTAAGCAAATTCCATATGCCGATAACTTTTTGTTCAGTACTATTTATTGGAATTTCTTTATACTTGCATCTGTGCAACGATGTTTGTTTTGGAGTTAATGCACACTTTCACAGTTCCAGTTAACATGAAACTTTGATAAGGTTGACTTAAATTTATGAACAGATAATATGCCTAGAGCAATTTATCCTAATGAATTTCAACTTTCCTTTTAACTGTCAAAAGTGTCCATCTCAATTTCGTCTTGATTATGGCGTTCTTTAGATGTCTATTGGAACAATACTTAAAGAACAAAATCACAAGTTCTTGTTTGCTGGGAAAAAAATGTGTGACAAAAAAGCCGTTTTTATGTTTATTTGGTTATTCTGTCCCATTGACTCTTATTTTTCAGTTTACATTACACTTTATTTACACATTTTGTTTGATATAGAACTGTCACAGCATGTTCAGTAGAAACAACAAAAACATCTATGTTTGTTGTATTGATGGCATTATGGTCACCAACATGTATATTTTCGTTGGGTATTTTCATCACATACCTAGGAAATGGTTTGTAAATTATCTGCGATGTTTTGAATGCATAATTTTTATTACAAAAACATGTTCTCTTACTTTTACCAATAGATTGGATACATTTATCATGTTTCCTGCAAAATTCATATATTTGTCAATTTATGCGTTTAAGTGTTGTTCTAATTTGTAAGTATGCCAATATTTATCATTAAATCATACAGACAGCAATAGCTCAATTGGTAGAGCATCGGCTTGCGGATCAGGAGGTCGTGGGTTCAAAACTCGGCTGGGTAAAACCAAAGACTTTAGAGTTGGTAGAAGTGGCTTCCCTCCTAATGCTCGGGGCTAAGGGGACAGCATTACGCCTGACTTGTCTATGTCAGTATAATAGAGCCGTCAGGTTTAGTCCCTGGGCACCTCATAAGTGCCCTTGTGCTATAATGATAGAAATGTCGCTGCACAGTATCGGCAAAAATGCTGGCTTATCCCATCCCATCCCTCATTAAAACAAAGACAACATATTATGAAGATTTTACTAGAACAGAAGATTTTGGTTGGTTACAGGCATTGACAAACATAATACCCAATGCCAAATGTGTTCACAGATAAAACGTGTTTGTTCCATATCAATAAATATCATTCTCATATTCATTTTTTTTTCAGACAAAGAAGTAGAGGAGCAAATGCAAACAGAAAAAGGTTGGTTTAATTTTAAGTTTATTCAACTTATAATCATAACTTAGGTAGTATCTACCGGAAACAATGTGCAGTTTTGCTGAAGGACTAATACTGTGACCTGTTTGGGTAAACAATTATTACATTACAAAGCAATGGCTTTCAGTTAAAGCAGATACAGTACTCAGACAATAATTTACAGTGGAGCTGGAATGAGGACTGGCAATTGGCTGGCTGTGCTTTCATTTCCCTTGCATAATTGATTATAAAATTATAAAATTATTGATAAAAAAATGTCAGGGCACGTCAAATCAGTCTTGTTACACCTGTTTTTTATGATTTAATTTAAATTTATAGATATGCATGTAATTTGTTGGAAGAAAATTGTCTCCCTTGTTAGAAAGTCCTAATTATAAAAGGCATATTTGCCCAAACATCACCTGCACCGCTAGTTGGAATTTCATATGTGTAAAATATTTGCTAAGGTGTGTTATTACGAACTTATCACTTTGTAGTATTGGCAATTTAACCTCAATTTACTAGAAATTTAAAAAGTTTATATTTGATGTGACTGGTCATATATATAAATATATATATATATATATTTATGTATATATATGTCAGTAAGATTATATATGAAAAGAAACAGAACTAGTGCCTTTCAGGGAAAGCCTGTACGTGGGATTCTATTCCTCAAACAAAGAACGGTGATTTGAATGGTGACCATTCAATTTTGGACACATATCATCAAGGCTCGGTGATTAACTACACCTGTCATGATGGGTACTCTCCTATCGGACCAGCTGCAACATGTGGACCCTTTGGACAATGGTCTCCACCATCAATCTGCCAAGGTATATTCCCACAAGCCACACCTGATAGCGCAATTGGTAGAGCATTAGATCCAGGTACAGAAGGTCCCGGGTTTGATCTCAGGCTGCAACATAGCAAAGTCGTTAAAAATGATATTGGTATATCCCTTGCTAATGCTCAAGCAAAGGGTAGTTCCATGACTGGTTGGCCCAGTATCAGGATAATGTGACTGGGTGTGGTATCATGTAAGGTGTTCATTGCATGCTAAACAGTTTAAGGTCACTTTGGTAAATGACCATTTGGGTAAATTGATCTAATATAGGGATTAGTCCAGTTGTTTTGATAAATACATAGGTAAACATATAGTATAATGCCTGATTGAGACAGAGAATTGGGTATGTCCATGTGTGAAATGATATACCGAGACAGATCATTAAAGATTAATGAATTAGCTGTCGACTATGAACATATATAACCTTCAAAAAGGGAAACAGCATTCACATTTTCAGATTTTTCATTTTCATCATGAATCTGTGTCATCAGCATCATGTGCCCCATTGTATTATATTTGCTTTTTTATGCGTTTTTCTTTTCTGTATTGAATATATATTTTAATGCAATGTTGATGTTTGTTATCACTTTTTCACGGGGTATATATAGAACATATAAATAAACTGAACACTTTTTTATTTTCCTTCAATAACAGTGGTATAAATAAATACCAAAATGCACTAAAGTTCAAATATAAAAAATACAAACAACTAACTAGGTTGAGGAAAAATATAGTTCAACAAATACAGGAAATAACAACAATATTACATAAATATACACTACCAAATTTTAAGCATTACTGTGAGGATTGATCATACATAAATATATAAATGATTAAATTGTCTGTCTTGAGATGAGGTGAAAATCTTCACACGTGGACATACCCAATTCTCAATCAAGTATTATACTATATGTTTACCTATTTACTGAAATCGACCAGACTAAATCCCTATATAAGATCAATTTACTGAAATGGTCATTTACAGAAGTAACCGGCACCCTGCTTAACTCAGAGAAGGCAGCACTATATCTGCTTCAAGTGAACATCGTCTCCATATAACTGAAGTACTGTTGGTGGGAGGATAAACCCAATAAGAGTTACAATTCAGCAACTCTAAACACTGGGCTATGGGCGCACCATGACTTTAATTTCTATGTTATTTCGAGTGAGGATATGTTTATACATTGCTCACTTGCTCTTGTCAAGAGTCCATGGCATCGAGACCTTGATCATTAATGATGGTATTCAACAGTTTGCTTATATCTAAGAAATGTAACAATATATGTCCTCGGTTTGGAGTATTTGAACATAATTTCTGCAGAAAAAAAATCTTACTCTAGTCATAGCTTTTATGATTGTCAACAGTATCTCAATTTTAGGGCAGTAAAACTCGTTAATCAACACTTTAATGTTCATTCTTTTCAAGTCTATAAATAAGAACGTTCAAAATTCTTTCTAAAAGTATACTTGTTTGAAGTGACGATTGTGATGTTTATGGTTCACTTTTCATGTGTAGGATATCAATAAACAGTATTTTTGCAAGATCTGTTCAGGTAACAATGGTTTATTATGATGTTTAATGAAATTATTTTTGGTTCAAGCTGTTGCATACCACTTTTATAGTAATATGTGGTAATGAGGAAAACTGAATTTATTTTCTTCTCATCATTGCTGATAAAATTGATGAGCAGTACAGCGACACTGTTCAAAGCAAAAATTGAAAGTGGATCAAATTGTGATGAAATCAGACATAATGACAGCCACAATTTACATTTTGTTCTTGTAGCAATTGTGTAAGAGCTCTTAAAGATTAAATATCAGCAGCCGCATACTTAATCTGTACAGTTTTTTAGAGCCATGTTTGTAGCCCAGGGAGCAGGGCAGTGTAGATTTAACTTAGCAATTTTAATTGCGTCACAAAAACTAAATATGCTGTTTGGATTGCGTCATAAACACATTTATTATGTAAAAAAACACAGGTAAACGCACAATAGTGGAAACATTGAATATATGTTATGCTGAAGGGACTGATTACCATTATTAGAAATTTTCATTGTAACTTACAAAACTTATAGCTGCTGCTTACATGAAATAAGTAAATGCAATATGTAAAATTACTTTTTAATGGACACATGATGTACCTTATTTATAATCATGGAAATTAATCTCTAACTGCAATGTGAATTAAGCTAACATATTCAGTAGAAACAGAACACATCTTCTTTTTTTTTCAGCCACGTTTTGCACTCTGCCAAAAATGACTGGTCTATTCGTTGTACCTGTTGAAGATCGCTATCCAGTATCAAAGCATGTCAGGCTAACGTGTACTGCCAATGACAAGATAACTGTGGAACTTCAGTGTACCTCCACTGGAATATGGGACCATCCTTTACCCAACTGTCATACTGGTAGGACTTTACAACTGTTACAATGCTTTCTGCCATTGATTGTTGCTGCTTTAAACACCTTAGATTTGTATACTTTTCTTCTCTTTTTTTATAGCTCATCTGAACATAACATGCTCAAGGGGACCTTATGTGATACCACTTCGTCCAGCATCAACATTTTAGGTAGTGAACACGCTAGAGGCCACAGTTTTTATCCAGTCTTCATCAAACTTTGTCAGAATGTTTGTCTGCATAAAATCTTGAATAAGTTCATTATTGGGTCACATGGGGTCAAAAAGTAGGTCATTTGGTCAAATCTTAGCAAAAGCTTGTGAATACACTAGAGGCCCCTATATGGCCCAATCTTCACCAAACTTAATCAGAATGTTTGCCTTTATGAAATCTTGGATGAGTTCATAACTGGGTCACGTGGGGTCAATAAGTAGGTCACTAGGTCAAATCTTAGAAAAAGCTTGTGAACACTCTAGAGACCACATTTACAGGCCAGTCTTCACCAGACTTAGTCAGAATGTTTGCCTGCATGAAATCTTGGATGAGTTCGTTATTGGGTCACTTGGAATCAAAAAAGAGGTCACTTGGTCAAAACTTAGAAAAAGCATGTGAACACACTAGAGGCCACATTCATAGCCCAGTCTACACCAAACTTGATCAGATTATGTGTCTGCATGAAATCTTGGATGAGTATATTGTGGATCACGTGAGGTCAAAAGTAAGTCACAAGGTCACATTCAAGAAAGACCTTGTGAAATCCATCGACTCTTGTCCGGAGTCAACAGTGTTGCTTGTGAACACGATAGAGGCAACAATTTTAATGCAATCTTCATCAAACTTGGTCAGAATGTTTGTCTGCATGAGAGTTCATTATTGGGTCACCTGGGGTCCAATTTTAGGAAAACCTTGTGAACATGCTAGAGACCACATTTATAGCCCAATCTTCATGAAACTTGGACAGAATGTTTGTCATCATGAAACGTTGAATGAGTTTCTTATTGGGTCTTGTGGGGTCAACAAGTAGGTCACTAGATCCAATTTTAGAAAAATCCTGTGAACAAGCTAGAGGCCACATTTATAGCCCAATCTTTACCAAACTTGACCAGAATGTTTGCCTGCATGAAATCTTGGAAGAGTTGAAATCTTAGATATGTTTTGAAGTGGGTCACATGAATTCAGTAAGTCACTTGGTAATTCTAGAAAATGTTATCAGCCCAGTGGCCACATTAATGGTCCAATCTTCACCAACGATTTCTAAAGTAAATTACTCCTAGTAAAAGCCTGTGTCCTCAGGAAAGCTATTAAGGGCCATCATGGCCCTCTTGTTTAGAACATACCTCTAAACATTATTAATTAGTTACAGTAAATCTAGACATGCTTTAATAACTTATAAATCCAAAATTTATATTTTATATTGATTTATATTTTTAAATCATTTAAATTTACATGTAAAGTAACTTCAACAAACATTTGTTATATGCAAGCAACAACTTTTTTTCTGCTGCAGTATGTTTCTGTTCTTTTTCCTATTGAGATTTGAGAGGTGGGGGATGCAGCTGAAAGATACCGTCAGGCTAGTTTTTTTTACCAAGGTCTGTTTTTGTGTGTTCAGTTTCCAGGTCACATCTCTCAACATTCTTTAAATGACATTTCTGAAACCGCTGGCCCAACTTTCTTAGAAATTTCAGCAGGAAGGGAATAAAAAAGTTGCTGGTAAATCTTGGTCCATCAAATCAACTATAAAAAACAACTATAAAAAGCTAGAGGCTTAATATTTGTCATATATAAAAATTGTTCAAAGAATATAAATCAGTAAAAAAAAAGAAGACTGCCAGTGGTGTTGCCATTTTCCATAAATGATTATATCAGAAAACTTTGAAAGTCTTTTTATTTGAAATTACATGAGCTAGGGCCTTGATATTTTGTATACATGTTTTCTTGGATGGATCCCTATCAAAATTGATAGAAGAATTGAATTAAAAAATAGAAACTTGATTGTCTAAGTATCTCTTGTGTAGTTTTATAACAGTTATTTTGGTCTGTCTTTATCTTAATGATATTCTTTGTTCACTATTACTATTTCTACTACACTAAGGTGAGTGATATAGTGCCATCATTGCACTCTTGTTATTAGATCCTGTCGAACATTTGTTGTTTTATAACTTCAGGGGCTTGGTGGTAGTCATCGTCGGATACCCCCGGTTGATTCTATTACGTTACTCTCCATTCATCACCCGTGGGCAAATTGCTACTCATTTCGTCGTTTTGTTTGAATAGAACAGAACAGACATTATCCAATCAGATGATAGGTTACAAAATTAAATACTCTTCAATCGGAAGATCAATACGGTGACCTGAGAACATAAACATGGCGATCGGTAAAGCGCATCGCAAGTGTAAAGTATGTCTGTCAGCGATCCGCGACAGATGTTCTTACAGATCTTTGGGCACTCCAGCAAGTATTGCAAAATACACGTCTGTCTTAAACGAAATCGGTATCCTTGCCCATGAAGACAGTGACGTTGCGTGTAATTTGTGCGTAAATAAACTTAACCGGTGTTGCAAACTACAGGACAACCTAGCTACACGATTATCGGTCATCGAAGTGGTATGTAAGCGGAAACTTGATTGGTTGGCAGATCCGCTGGATTTTCTTAGCGAACCAATCGGATTGCGGCATTTCATAGTAAACAAAACGACGAAATGAGTAGCAATTTGCCCACGGGTGATGAATGGAGAGTAACGTAATAGAATCAACCGGGGGTATCCGACGATGGATGGTAGTGTCATTGACTTATATCTCCTGACTGCTTAGTCTCTTACCATGTGGGTTTGAGTATCTGGAAGAGTGAATGATTTAATGTGGCAAGGTTCTCCAGCCGACCTGTGGTATGTTGGTGGGCTGGTGGTTCTACCCAGACAATTTATCTGGGGTCTACCTTGACTAAAATAGCTGTATGTGGCTGAAATTGCCATAAAGGTGGCGCAGCAACGTATTTCGAAAACAAAACAAAATATTTATTTAACTTTAAATGACTTTTACTTTTTTTTGTAGCGGACTCAAATGATTGTACCACACATTGGATTTTCCATGGCATTTTTGTTGTCATGTTTATACTGGCTATACTGGGCAGTAAATTTTCTGAGATCAGACAAAAGTGTAGAATAAACACCAAATCAAGCATTCACGATAATGGTCCTGAGTCACCTGCCGGTGATATAAGCAACTCAACAGACCAAGACTCTATTGAGTGTGAAAATGAACAGCTACTTACTACCGCTGAATCGCAGCCAGATGTATCCACATCTTCTCCTGACCAACGGCCAAGATGTAACTCTAGGTTAGGTGGCAGGAGAGATCAGAATCCAATGCCATCTGACAGTTCTGCATCCAATCTCAGCACCTCTGTGGCTGGTGGCTATTCTTCCACTGGAGACAACACTATCAAACAAGTTAACACCAGTTCAGGGAAAAATAATTCAACTCAGCAACTTACTGGTGAGTAATAAATACTCTTTTAATTGTGGTTTTTAATATATATTTAAAATATATTCCCACTCAAGTTGTGAATGAAGGTCAAATAAGGAATATTACATTCTGCAAATTAATGTATATAATTGATTCTTAACAAGAATAGTAATTTATTTTGCTAGTAAGAATTTGCACACAAAAATCATGTTTTATTGAACAATCAATATTAAAAGGTTAAGGAAGTTGCAAAGATTTGTCATGCCTCTTTTATTGCATTAAAGCTGTATTAAATTTGTTGCTGTAAGGAGAACATGTTATTATAGCCAACAAAAATCAGCAGCATAATTTTTTGAGTGGCATGGGTACTTTTTGGGCAGTGTCTTGAAACCTTCCACAGTTATGAGAGAGATAGATTTCAGAAGCACACAGGATTGACCCTGCATGACCTTGAGTACTCATGGTCAGTTATTCATGCCTGGGACAATGTACAGTAGTGCATGTACAGAACATACCCCCCCCCCCCCCCCAACCCCCCACCCCTTAGACTTTTTTTATGGGTACCAAATGTTTGTTAGGGTTTCTAGAAACAGAAACTCATTTGGGCAATATAAAAAAAAATGGTTTCCATGGCAGTTTAATAGGAGGGTATGTTTAGAAAAAAGCTTATCACTTTTCCAAAAATGGTGATAGAAGTATGAAGCTGGTACTCTGTACTCACTTTAAAAGGTTATTGAATGGCCATTATGGTCCTGTGTCAATTGTTATCCCCAGCCAATTAAATCATGAGGGGTTGATATTGAAATGGTGTTGTCTGTCCATCTGTCACACTTTTCCATCTGCTGCCATTTCTCTGTAACTAGCTGGTAAAAATTCATGAATGTCAATTTTCTTTTGAGCTATTGAGCTTTATTTAATGAAAAATCAAATGAAATCTTTTTTTTTAATCCTTCTGCAGCAATTTCTCAGTAACTAGCTGGTAGAATTTCATGAATGTCAATTTTCTTTTGAGATATTGAGCTTTATTTAATGAAAAATCAAATTATTTTTTTTTTTTTAATCCTTCTGCAGCAATTTCTCAGTAACTAGCTAGTAGAATTTCATGAAACTTGAAACAAATATGAACCAACAAACTGTGATGATGCTCGTCAAGTTTTTTTTGTCAGTCAGATTTCTTCTGAGTTATTGCCCTTTATTTAATAAAAAAAAAAGAAATTCCGTCTTCAGCCATTTCTCAGTAAATAACTGATGGAATTTCATGAAACTTAGAACAAATATGAACCAACATACTGTGATGATGCCCATCATTTTTTTTTATCAGTGTATTTTCTTTAGTCTGTTCGTCCATCCATCTATCACACTTTTCCGTCTGCTGCTATTTCTCGATAACTAGCTGGTACAATTTCATAAAACTTGAAACAAATATGGACCAACATACACTGATTATGCCCGTCAAGTTTTTATTATCAGTCTATTTTCATCAGAGTTAGTGACTTTAATTTAATGAAAAATCAAAAGAAATCTGTCTGGAGACATTTATCTTTAAAACCATTGATGGAAAATAAACAAGCACAAAATGTGATGTCAACAAATTTGAAAGCTTTCCCAGTATTCCATTTTCCAAGGCCATATCACAGGTATGGATAGGAATACCTCACAACTGATTTTTATTGGATGTCATTTGTCTTCGGCGGGGGATATCAATTCAACACATTTTCTTTTGTGATTTTTTACAATTTTTTACTTATTTTCGTCCAAACTTTGCTTATTCAATCACAATGCCTAATTTGGCTAGAAGTCTGCTCATAACTAACAGTAACATTGAGGAATAATTTTTGTATAAAAATTGATAAATATTCATAAGTGCTAAATTGCATAATTGACACATGACCATAATAGTCATTCATTAACCTTTAATTGAGTACCAGTTTCATACTTGTATCACCCTTTTTGGAAAAGTTACAAGTATATTTCTAAACATACCCTATCAAAATTTCATGATGGTTGCAATGGAAACCATTAGTTTTCATAAAGCCCAAATGAGTTTATTTTTGAGATCATTGGAGATTCTGTTTCTAGACACCTAGTGAACATTTGGGTACCCATGAAAAAAGTTGGAGGGGTTGTGAAGGGGGAGTGTTAACCATATCTAGCTGCCAGACTATAAGGAAACTCTGCGTCAATTGTGTCCAGGGATGTTTAAAATGTAAAGATGTAACATTGTTATCTCTATAACTGGAAATTTATATTGTGTAATTCAGTTACATGAAATGCAGATTTATGAATTAACAAAGCCACATACGAATATCACTCATTGACTAGAGAAAAGGTTCGAAATGGGGAGCGAACTGCTATTAGAACAGTTGTGTCACAGATGGGTGTAAGAAGTTGTAGTTAATTTCAAATCATGTATGATAATTTATTTAAGACCCTACTTAAGTTGAAATGCAAACTCATATAGAAAGTATTGAATGTTTAACAAATGGTTTCTATTATCAAATGTTATTTACTCTGATGTTTTTTTTGTCCCAACCTATAGTCTATGTTTTAGAAGAGGAGTTTATTTGCAGCTGAAGTCTTGCCTGCTTTCCAATGCGTTGTACATTTGATTTATTACGGAATAATTTTGACCATTGATGGCACACCTGTAATCACGTACCGGGTAACAATTAAACTATCCAGCCAGCGCTTCAGAGCACTTTGATTAACACAATGTGGATATTTAGATATTTAAATAATGTTTGACGTTCAGGACAAAGGACTTAAAGTGAGAAGGTCTTCTAGCTGATTTGCGGTGTGCTGGTGGTTCGACACATTGGCCGCAATAGCACAGTTGGCAGAGTAACAGTTGCTAGTGGTAATACAAGTAAAAATCAGCCCGGTCAGTAATGGTCAAGTGTATTATTCTTTAAATTATATTCCGCTGATTCGTACTATATTACTTTAAATTATTGGAATAGTAGATTTTTTTCTGTAAGTTATGTTTTGGCATACATTTGCAGCAAAGACACAAACCAGGTTTTATAAGTGAACTTGTGTTAAAATATTTTTGAAATATGCTTTATGACCTGTCGTTCTAAATTATCAGCCTCCATACATCAAATGACCAGCCCCTCCACCAACCTAGTCTATCCCATGGTTTAAGTATCTGTTTATTTCCCTTGGTTCAAGTCACTGTTTATTGTTTATTCAGCATGTAGAAGGGACAGCCAGTGTCAACAGCTTACCATCATAAGAGGTTTAAACAAAAAATAGTGAAGCATCAGTTTACATATTTCATTTTCAATTGACCAGTATTAATCATATTTTAATTAGTGAGACCGCATAAAATGTATGTATCCTTAAAATGAGATGTTTAGTCAGTAGTGGTCAAGTGTATTATTCTTTAAATTATATTCCGCTGATTCGTACTATATTACTTTAAATTATTGGAATAGTAGATTTTTTTCTGTAAGTTATGTTTTGGCATACATTTGCAGCAAAGACACAAACCAGGTTTTATAAGTGAACTTGTGTTAAAATATTTTTGAAATATGCTTTATGACCTGTCATTCTAAATTATCAGCCTCCATACATCAAATGACCAGCCCCTCCACCAACCTAGTCTATCCCATGGTTTAAGTATCTGTTTATTTCCCTTGGTTCAAGTCACTGTTTATTGTTTATTCAGCATGTAGAAGGGACAGCCAGTGTCAACAGCTTACCATCATTAGAGGTTTAAACAAAAAATAGTTAAGCATCAGTTTACATATTTCATTTTCAATTGACCAGTATTAATCATATTTTAATTAGTGAGACCACATAAAATGTATGTATCCTTAAAATTAGATGTTTAATGGATGGTAATTATAAAAGTTTAAACTGAATAAATGAAATTTAAAAAATAATTGTGGTAAAAATCATATTAAAATAGCTTACTTTGCCACATCAGGTCTATTGACTGGGATGGTTTTAAGTTTTAACCATTTAAAACTATTTGTTAAATGCGGTATCCAACAGTTTGCCTATATTAAATACATGTACCAATATCTAACCACAGCTTTGGGGAATCTGGTCATACTTTCTGCATAAAGCGATACTTTTGCCGTTACAAAAACAATTTTAGACACTAACTTTATTGTTAGACAGTACTTATAATTTACTCTAAATATTCAGTCTTTCCAACTCTATAAAAAGTGAGAGAGTTGTCTCTGCTAAATATAGATATCGACGTCAGAGCGGATTACCTGGATGGAGGACTATAAAAGTGGTCACGTGGTTTTCTAAGTTTAAAAATAGTTATCTCTGCAGTGTGGTTCGGATAGGAAACACTGGTTTGCAGTGAGGAATGGGGATTTATTATTCATTTATTATTGTTCGCACAGAACCTTTTACAATCAAAGGTCCTTGAAAAAGTTCAATTGATCAGTAGTGACCACTTGTGGGGTACTGTTCAGGACTGTTTTAACCGGTTAAAACTGGGAAAGGTTTGTTCTGTCCAATCCTGACTTTGTACCCGCATGTTTCATAGGACTCCATGAAATTGTAAAAATGCATTTGATAATTTTGAAATCATGATTAATCATCAACAAAATCCTTTCTGCATCATTAAGTGAAATAAGCAGAAATTATCTTCAGTGTCTGATAGCAATGGGATGACAAAACATGTCCGTGCAATCATGTTCATACTGCGTGATAGTTGCATGTTTGAAGTTTGCGTTCCCAGTTCATTCAAAGTGCATTTAGTAACAATATTTGCTTGCACCCCTGTAGGCTTAAGAATGTTTAAATGGTTTATGAAAGCAGTCTAAGCAACTTCATTGTGAGTAGGCACAAACAGTTGTTGGTGGAGGTTTACATGTTTAACTATTTAAAAGAAAAAAAAAAGACAAACAATTTTTATGATACACCCTTAAGTTGTAATTTTGATAGTAAATAAGGTCAAATTATGCAACACCAAGATAATCTACACTGACTTATTTTTTTTTCTATACACTTGCAGTTGTACTTCCCTCCAAATTTAATCAACTGAACATCAACATGACAAATACAGGTGTTGAGACAAGTAACAAACAAGATGCTGATGGATCACCCGATCGTTCAGTGGTAAACGCCTTTAAGCATCCAATTCAAGAAACAGGACAAAAAAAACATCCTACAAAAGGGTGTGACAGAGTTGAAAAAGTTAACGTTTAATGAAATCATAAGATGCAGGTAAGAGTTTAGTCACATGTGTAAAGGGATAAATAGAGGATCTGACACAATGTCATTTAACACAAAGATTTATCAAACGAGTTCAGGAAAAGTAATAGTAAGCGAGCCTACAACAGGCTTACTATCATTTTCCCAGGACAAGTTTTATAAACATTAGTATTAGATGACAACGATTGTCAGATTGTTTTTATCACATGATTTTAGTCACCAGTATACAATTAAACAAAATGTTAACAGCAATACTTGGTAAAAGTTAGGTTGGAAGGTTTGTCTATGACCATTTACTTTAAATAGTGAGGGTAGGGTAAGAAAGAGTGTTCCTGTGCCTATATATCATTAACCTTGTCTGGATTTGTGAGGCCCAATCGCTGTTATATACTAACTGTCTCTATGTTTATAATATTGTCTTAAGTCTATTATTTTTTTCATAGACCATGTCCTATTAATATGTTTTAGCTGTTCATGTGCAAGTGCAATTGAACAATGTACACCTTACATTTATTTACATGTTATTTACATATACTTTTTTGTGCTACATGCATGATTGGTAGTGCTAAAAAATTTGATGTTTTGTTTCATCTGTAATCAGTGCTGTTTAACTCAGAATTGAGACCCCCAGTTTAACATAACTACATAAATTTCTCACCATTAGTATTTTCAGAGAGTTCAATGTTAATTTTTGAAATTCATGATACCAGAGAAAATGTGTGAAGTATTCACTTTTTTTTTTTTAAAAGAGGTTGTTAAAATTTATTTATATACCTCCCATGTGGGAAGGTATTTGCTACATATTTACAGTGTACAAATGTACAAGTTTTTATTGTTCCACTTGTTATAACTTTTATGAATCATTCAGACTGTAGTGTATGCATGCAATTGTATATTGTTTTATGACATCGAATGAGTAAAAAAGGTAACTGTACATGAAAATACATACCCATGAAGGAGATAACTAAAACATTTCTTCCGTTTTGAAAAAAAAAATGGGAGAACCTTCATAAACTACTTGTGATTCTTTATCCTGCCCTGTGAAGTTACATGAATTTTACATGTGGCTTTGCCACTTTACCTTTTGGGTGGGTAATGCTTCAACTTGTGATGCTCCTTAATATGACATAACGGTTTGTTTTAATTGTTAGGATATATTGTGCTGAAGGCTGTTTTGTTAGGATATATTGTGCTGAAGGCTGTTTTGTTAGGATATATTGTGCTGAAGGCTGTTTTGTTAGGATATATTGTGCTGAAGGCTGTTTTGTTAGGATATAATGTGCTGATGGCTGTGATCTGTTACCTGTGATATTATTTTACATTAAAACGTCTCAAAATATACAACTCAAATAATAGTCATTTAAAGTGTGGTAATTTTTGTTTATTTTTTGTAGAAGCAGGTTGAATAAAACAGGTATGTAAAGCATTTTTTTTTCAAAAATGCTCAAAATACTATCAGGGTTTGTGAAACAATCATAATAATGTCATAACTACAACATCAAAAAGAAAACCAGTAATGACGAGTGAGGACTTGTGCTTCGCTGTTCACACTGATCTAGGGTACCAATGATAATTGCACATGTACTTGGCACTTCATAATGAGCTTTAAATTGGTTTTAATTGGGTTATGCTGTATTTATTCAGTATATTGTCTGTGATTTGTGATGTGCTGCATCTGTTTGATTGGATTGATAATTGCATGGAATATCAAAAGTTCATGACCATTCTTGTTGTTTGATTTTTATAAATTCACTTCTAAAATAAAAGGTTATGTTGATGCTGCTGTTGTGGGGTCATATGAAGAATTATATAGATATTAAATTTTTAATGCCTTTTTTAAGTTTGTGTTACACATATAAATGCATTTATTCCTGTATATATACATGTACCATTATTATTAACTGTCATTTGTGGTGATGGTGATGCTGTTTGTTATATACTGTCACGAAGAGTATTGTAACTTTGTAAGATTCAAAAACGAAGCGGTCATTGAAATTTGGAAACATAGCATTTTCACAAAGCTGCGACTTTTAATTTATGCCTGCTAACTTTTTAGCTCACCTAAGCCTATGTTCAGAGTGAGCTTTTGTGATCGCCCACCTTACAGCGTCATGCGTTTGTCAAAATTTTCAAATGACATCTCGTTTGAAGTCGCTGGGTCAAATTCAGCCAAACTTTCTCAGAAACATAAACAGGCAGGGCGAACGAAATGTTGTTCAAATAACTGTCAAAAAACATGGCCGCCTGGGGCGTGGCCGATGTCCATATACGGGAAAACCTAGAAACTTCTCTTGTAAAAAAAAATGCAAGAGCTAAAGCCTTGGTATTTGGAATACATGTTCTTTGGGTGGCCCTGTATGAAGATTGTTCAAATAATTCTGATTCGTGAAAAAAACGTGGCCGCCAGGGGCGTGGCCATTTGCCATATAAAGTTATATAGAAAAGTTTTAAAAAGTATCTTGTCATTAAATACAAGAGATGGAACCTTGATATTTTATATCCATTTTCCTTGGTGGTCCTGTATCAAGATTGTCAAAAACCGTTTGATCTGTCAAATAACATGGCTGCCAAGAACGACTCGCATTGGTAGAAATTCCCTATAAGCCAGTATACCACAATGCCCCTATAATACATCCTTGTAGAATATCGTTTTTCAAAAGTGAATGTTATTTAAGGTATAAACAGCCCAAATTATCTCCTTTTTGTATCGGCGTGTATAAGTGCCTATTTATTTGTGCCAAACATTACTTAATCACGTTAGTGTCAATTTAGTGAGACGCTTCAGAATCAAGAGACGCACACGGAGAGAGTGACTGATAAAAACAGTTTGGTGTCTTCGGTTTTTGATATAAAATCTACAAAATTTGGAAATGCATTTCCAATGCCGCATATGTTTTTTCTATATATTTGTATATTCCTTGTTTAAATATATTTCGATGTACAAATCGGCACCTCAGAAAAAAAAGTTGTTATAATGCTGGCAAATGCAAAATTATTTGATATCATGGCGATGTAACGCACGTTGTATGATTGTATGTATACATGGAACTAGCATGCCATCAACACAACTTTTTTACCTTGTATTTGAGTGCTCAGCTCTTTAAGTCATTTAATAAAAGTATTGCCGACTGTCGGTTTATTAATGTGCATAGCCCATGATTGTTAAGAATGTAACTATAAAATTGAACAAGTGTGTTATATTTAATGTCACATTATTGTTAATTTGAATAACTATAAAATATATTAGGGTATTTTCAATGATTTTTCCATGCTTGTCTTCACTGCCTTAGGGAAAAGCAGCCGACCTAACAAAGTTTAATTATTTTTCACGTAACAAGAACTAGCTCAACGTGTTTCCTTTGCAGGATGTTAAATGAAAACGTGTATCCAGTACATTCCCATTGCAATACATATCGTCGTATGTTTACAATAGTATGCCCATCCCGTTTGAGCGAGATGTAAATGTGATTATAATAAAATTATATTCTCTCTGCTGTTGTTTTAAATCGTTTTTTATTTAACACCGCTATGACGTAGTTTCTTGTGGGAATAAAACTCGTGTTATCAGTTCCTTTTTTTTTGCAGCGTAACTGATTTTCAAACTAATCAACACATCACATCAAATTAACAACTTCAACCAATCATGAAACAAAGCCAAACAACGGTAGAGCGTCGGCTCCAAGTACGGGAGACCAGGAGTTCTATCCCGGGCCGAGACATACGTTAGTCGTAAAAATGGTAGTGATATAACTCCCTTGCTAACACTCAAGCAAATATAAGGGTAGTTTCACGACTGGTTGGCCCGGTGTCAGGATAATGTGCCTGAGTGTGGTATCATGCCAGGTGTTCATGGCATGCTATACACAGTGCAGGCAGCACTATATCTGCTTCAATTGGAAACCGTCTCCAAATAACTGAAATACTGTTGGTGGGACGATAAACCCAAAAAATAAATGAAGACCACTGTATATATTTAGTTTAACGAGTAAATGAGCAATTTTAAAGTTAGATTTGAACACGCAAACTTTAATACATAGTTCATTGATACTCTTATCCAATTCTGTACGGTAGTTACTTGCTTACCATCAGGTGCGGGTCCAGACAATTTGGTGGTAATGAATCCAGATTCATTCACCATTATCGCAGTAAATACCATATATATACACACAGTAAGAGACCCTAACTCCGACCTAAGCAGTCAACAAACAAAATTTCCTTTAAAAGCTTTGTATTTTTAGCTCACCTGAGCACAACGTGCTCAAGGGGAGCTTTTGTGATACCGCTTCGGCCGCCGGCGTTCGTCGTCCGTCGTCAATAGTTTAGCTTGTGAACACACTAGAGGCCACAGTTTTATCCAATCTTCACCAAACTTGGTCAAAATGTTTGTCTGCATGAAATCTTGGATGAGTTCGTAACTGGGTCACGTGGAATTAAAAAGTAGGTCACTGGGTCAAATCTTAGAAAAAGCTTGTGAACATACTAGAGACCACATGTATGGCCCAATTTTCACCAAACCTAATCAGAATGTTGTCTGCATGAAATCTTAGATAATTTCATAACTGGGTCACGTGGGGTCAATAAGTAAATAGCTCTTAATTACTTGATGCCAGATTTGAGCCTGCTTAAAGCCTGTGTCATCATTTGAGCGATTAAGGGCCATCATGGCCCTCTTCTTTAATATTACCTGTATGTGTTTTCACAAATCTACTCTTTTACCTGGTTGGTGGGGAATATGCATCCACCTCCGGATCCATTCCTGCTTACAACAGATTTAAGAACAAATAAATCGACTAAAAGTGACGGACTTCACCGACCATTCATTTACGTTTTCGTGAGGTATGCGGACTTAACCGACTATTCATTGCCATTTCAATGATGCACTAAAAATAACTGTTTTGTTTTCAGTTTGAAATTGGCGGGCAATATATTAAATATCAGTGATGGGTTCAATCAAAGTTAACAGTTAAGACAATCTAAGACATTACCTGAGAAAAAAAATGTTCAAGCTATCTTTATGTTTGCATCGCAGTCAACGGTCTAAATTTGTAAATATATATGACTCACGTTACACCGTCCTTTAAAAGAAAGCACCTGATTATGAATAGTATGGCAATAAAGGTCTTCTACTCTTGTACAACGTTCAAGTCTAGTATACACCAACTATTCTAAAGCAAGAATAGCTCACGTGATGGATTTCATTCCACAATATGCTTATTATGTATTTAACTGCATATCTGTATTTTTCCATGACACTCAACTTTGCTACTTAGAGCTTAAAACCCGCATTGAAACTTCATAAATAAACTTAATTTTGTTGGTATGAAAAATGTAACTTGGGCTTAAATCATGACTTAGACTTAAGAACGGTTGGTGAATACGGGCCCATATCACGTGTCCAAACAGCAATCACCGGCCGCAATAGCGCAAGTGGTAAGAGCCTTGGCTTGCGGATCGGGAGGTCGCAAGTTCAAACCCCGGCCGGGTCAAACCAAAGACTTTAAAGTTGGTAGTAGTGGCTTCCCTCGTAACGCTCGGGGCTAAGGGGACAGCCTTACGCCTGACTCGTCGGTGTCAGTATAATGGACCGGCCGGGTTCAGTCCCTGGGCACCTCATAAGTGCCACTGTGCTATAATGATAGAAATGTCGCTGCACAGTATCGGCAAAAATGCCGGCAAATCCCACAATCCCCTTCCCAAACAGCAATCGACCAACGGAGAGAGCCGCTGTTCTCAACATTAGCGTACGTAAAGCAAAAGAGGAAGTAAATTGGCATAGTAGCTGAATTCCATTTGTTGTGCTGAATTTTGTTTTGGGTGTTAGAAGTTATCCATAAAGGTGAGTCGTGTAACATGTTTATTTTTCTACAGTAGCACGAAGATATAAATATGATATTACACATGAATGTTATAAAGTATTTATGTTCAGAATTTATTTTTAAAAACTGTTTGCATCACTTTCGATTTCGCTATAACTTGCCTATATTAAAAAGACATATTTACGGGTATTTCCTTGCTGTATTGGTAATAGGAAATTGTAAGTACATTGACATATCATTCTCCTTTTACCCTACTTATCTTTGATGTTATAAATATTTTCATCATTATCATCATCACCACCATTTTACACCACCATCATCACGACCACAACAACAGTGTCCTTCAGTTTTTGTTGACACTTTATGCTCCGCCACAAATTAAAATATTATCTCAATTTTTACTACATGTAGTCAAATAATATAAACATACATATCATGATCAATAGCAACAATGGGATCGGTATTAAATTCAAAACGCTGAGTCAATATGATAGTCATCGTTTTCTCGATTAACATCGCCACACATAATGAAAGCGCTGATAATCGCTATTTGGGGGTAAGAGTTTGAAGGTATGCAGATAGTGGTAACGTAAAACGAGTCCGTGGAAAATCGATAACACAACTCATTGGAAATCAGACCCCGTGTTCACAAACAAAACATAAGTCTGATTTTGCAACTCAACCCAAAATCTTATTGAAAATCTGAATTAAGTTGAGTCAGATTTTTAAATTGGAGTTCAAAAAATAACTCAACTCAATTACCCGACTCAAATCCTTGAGTTGAGTCTGATAATTTGAGTCAGCTTAAGAAGTATCTCAAATTATCAAATGTAACTCAAATATGGCCAATTTTATGAGGCGACTCCGCCGCCTAAACATTGCCAATATTTTGAGTTATTTCTGAAAATTTAACTCAGTTGAGTTCGGTGTGAACTTCGGACTTTGGTGAGCACGACTCAAGTCACAAACTCAGTTGAGTCTGAAAATGGAACTTATGTCTGAGTTGAGTTTCATCTTAAATAGAGTTGAGTTTTAACTTGAGTTTTTTTACGTGAACACGAACCCTGGTCTTCAGCTACAAAACAATCACCCCTTCAAAATAATGATTAAGGGTGGTATCCGACATTTAGCCTATATCGAAGTCACATAACAATACCTTACCACTGCTTTGGGGAATTAGTACTTTATTTCTGCATCAACTCATACTTTAGTGTAACTGAAGACGGGTTTGAACACGGTCTACATTGTTAGTACAAATCGTAATAAAAACACTCTTAACAGTTCAAATATTCCAAGTCTATAAATATGCACGATAGCGACCTCTGCTAGAAATAGATACGGACGTCAGAGAGGATAAACCAGATAATCATGTAAGGTAGTTTCAAAAGTGAGATGTCACGTGCTTTTTCTAGTTAAAACAGCTATCTCTGCAGCGTGGCTCAGATAGGAAATACCTGTTTACTATTAGAAATGAGGATTTATGTTTTACTGTTTACACTGATCTAGGGCATCATTTAGCAACATCTTACAAGATGTTTTCATGTAACAATGACCTTTTCGGTTTACGCATAACTCTGGACGCTATCGCAAGAGATACCGTAAAAATCATCAACCCAATCGTAGAGTAATGTGTGTTTATCTTTATAAACCAAAACTACAGTGTAAAACGATGGGAGTTATAAGGTCCGTTTATACACAGCGCGAACGCGTCCAACGCGAACACGAACGCGAACGCGACTTTTTAGCAGTTTTGCCATTCAAATAGAGCACGAACCCGCACGCGGAATACCGTCGACGGTTTTCGAGGCGACTCGTTTATTCCTTGTTTTAAGAGCTAAAAATTTGATCATTTATTAGAATCATGGAGTCAGACACGGAGGAACTTGTAGTGTTGTACACAAAACGTAGGAAAAGAAAGAGGCGTGTTTCCGTGCATGAGCTTTTACAAGACGACATGAATTTGGAGAGTTTTTTTTTTCTATTTCAATAATTATGACTTCTGATATGTCCATTTTGAAGCAATGTTTACTTATAAAAAGTGTCAAGTTATTTACGGAAACTGTCATGAAACTGACATTTCTATTTGAGGAAACGATGCCAGGAAAATACTTGCTGATTGGAAAATAGCAAAAAAGCCGCGCTACCTTCTGAAAAATTCGCTCTCTGGGCAATCAAGGCGGACGTTCGCGTGAACAAAAAATTGTTCGCGTTCGCATTCTATTTGAACGGTTCTTCTACAAATAACTAAACTATTCCAGGACGGAAAACCGCGTTCGCGTTCGCGGTCGCGTTCGCGTTCGCGCTCTGTATAAACGGACCCTTAGTAAATCTAGGGGACGCCGACGGTGACAAAGACACGCCGTTGTATATTTTTAAAAATCCAGACATATTATATTTGATAATACACGTCAAAGAAGTAAGACTCCAAACAAATTTCCGCAGGTCAGTTTGAAGATATTGCCAAATGGAGAATTATTCCCGACCTGGCTCGAACCCATGCGTTGAGAGGACCGAACAGTAAAAGGTGTTACAACTCGGCGACCTTTCGGCCAAAGCGGCCCCTCTTCCTGGACCCCACTCCACCCGCAACCGAAAACGATAGCACCAATAAATAGTTAGGGCATTTCCAGGATGAACAAAATTGCCCTATTAGGCTTTCAAGATGTACAAAACCATTTGTGATTTGTTCTGTAGATGTTGATATTTCGTTGTTTGTGTTGGTGTCAATATGGCGTTAGTGTATCGAAACACGCAAAATGTACCTGAGTACATACTGTATTTAAATTATAGTATTTTCAACAAGAGCATTTATACGCATTTTATTTCATTAAAAACACTAATGTGTTAAGACTAGGCGAAATAAGCGTGTTAACAAAGCCGTATTCATGTGATAAATAAGGTCTATGTTATAATGCAAACAATTATACAGATCACGAAGGCAAAACTTAACATCGGCGCCTTATGACCTAGCCATCGGTGGTGTGCCATTTCAAATGGTAACAAAGACATCACTAGCACAAATTTATCGCTAATCGATTCATGCTACTACAGAGCAAATTATCCGAAAAGCGATTAACAAAATATTGGCTAAAACAACGTTTACCATACAAAAAGTAAATGTGACGTCATGAAATTAACCACGGGCAGTCATCACATATACAGAGCAATAAATAATTCGCTCTGGACATGTAAGTATAACCTGAATGGCATTTAATTGTATTACATTAGATAGTGAGGTTAAAACATGGCGCTTTGTAACATTATTTTGTCAAAAATCCTTGTACATTGCGACGAGGTAATCTCCGCCATTTAAAAAAGTAAAACTGAACTGTTTCAGCTCGGAAACATCTTAGATGGATTATATTATTACATGTTTAAATGTCCGATATTTTTGTTTCTCTAGTTGAATCTTGTCATGCACACGAGCTGTAAACCATCCTCTGGCTATATGCTTAACTAGGTATCCTCCGCCGATGGATTCGGTAGGGGGATATTGTTTTGGTGTTGTCCATCGGTCCTTCCGTCCGTCCGATTTTCATTTCCAGGCTACTGCTCGGTAACTTCTGATTGGATTTAATGAAACTGTGGGAATTTTCATTATCAATAGGAGCTGTGCATATCCTCGGCATGTTGGACCCTTCAACACAGACTTATGGCCCTTGATTAGTTATGCAGTATGTATACAGAGTAACATACGTTTCCGCGCTATTTCTCGGCAACGGCTTACTAGATTTCATCGAAATTTTATGGGCGCCATCAATATCGAAGGAGACATGCATATCATTGGCATGTTCCAGTTAGACCACTTAACACAGAGTCATGGCACCTGAATTCTATTTCGTTTTAGCTCTATTTCTCGGCAACTACAGCACGTATTACTTTTTGCATATTTTCTTTTTTTTTATCAAGCTGATAACCATAATCACTTACAGTTATTTACTGAAAAATGGATTATTGAATTATTCCACTTTTATTTATATGCCAATTCCGACTTTACCCTTTCCTTAAAAAAACACCGATCGGCGGGGATATGCATAGTCTTGATTTCTTTATTTTTGAAAGTTTCAATGCTATGAGGTCTTTTTAGCTGTAGGCACTTAGGATGGTCTTGCTGGACTAAAACAGATGCAACTCCTTAGTGTTTCTGTGTAGATGCACCTTTGGACAAAACCTTGACTCAAGATTATCTGCTTCCTCTTACAGGCGACTGCTAAACAATGTCGTCACCGTACCTTCTTACGGCCGCCATAGATTTCGGCACTACATTTTCCGGCTATGCATACTCTACTAGACAGGATTTCGAATCTGATCCGTTGAGGATCATAAGCCCTCAGTTTGTCTCTGGTAATGTCTCGCTGATGTCCATGAAGACACCCTCCTGTATACTGTTCGATCCCCGACAACGGTTTCACTCGTTCGGCTATGAGGCTGAGACTCACTACGGGGACTTGACGGTGGATGGCGACCATTATCGAGACTGGTTCTATTTTCGACGCTTTAAGATGATGCTTTATAAAAACAAGGTAGTCGAATATTTGAGACAGACTATAATTAGGGCGTTTAAATGTAGACGGACAAGTATTTCTTTGGGCTAGTATTCAAAATATACTTTAATTAGCACCCAATTAGCTTCAATACTTGTTTAAAATTGTGAAACAAATTAACAAATGTCTAGTTTCTTTTTGCTTATTTGTTACATCGCACCAATCAAATTATGGTCATATTGGTGACGTACAGATAAAATTATTTGTGACCCCGGACAAATGACGGTAGAATCACGCACCGCAGATCAGGTGGAAGATCTCACCTAATGAATGTTCTTGACGCCATTGAGACTTGAACCCATGCTGTGTGGGACTGAAGAGATTCGGGTTTATGTCTTTAGTTCAGTCAGAATTGTATTTGCCATGACAGTTTGGTGTTAGTACGTTAGTAATCTATCTATGCTATGTCATGCAAATACCTTTCTCAGAATGTGCACCAAGGAATGACCATAAAGGACGAGCTGGGTAAAGAAATGAAGGCGCTCGACGTGTTCGCTGCTGCCATACAGTTTCTTAAAGACCATCTTCTACAGCACATGGAGAGAACTATGTCCAGATTCACCGAAAGGGACGTGAAGTGGGTCCTTACTGTGCCCGCCATCTGGGATGACATCGCCAAAGGATTTATGAGGCAGGCAGCCATTCATGTGAGTACGGCCTTGTTGTTTCTAACTTGCGCGAGCAATTTCATTTAACAACCATCAATATTTGATCAAAATGATTGATGAAAGTATGACAGAATTTAGAATGTTTATTTGTATACTTCACTGTCTTAACCACCATAGTAGAGTCCCTGCGTTTTTGAGAAGAGTGTCGTTAGAAATAGCTGAGGCGGAAACTTCCGATTATCAAAACAACCTTTAAATAATTAACAGTTTTACTAATATATTGTTGGTCGAATTGAAATGGTCTTGCCATGTGTATTTTTTCCATTTTAATATTACACCAAGGTGTTGTTAACAACAGGCAGGAATTCATCATGAAAACCTTCAGCTGGCCCTTGAACCTGAAGCTGCCGCCATGTTTTGTAAATACATGAAGGTCGACAGGACAGCAGACGATAATACTCTTCAGTGCTTTATGCCGTCTTCCCACTACCTCGTTCTTGACGCAGGAGGTTAGTGACAGTAGTCTTATGAGAACATTATGCGATGTCTATATAACATGTCACAAGTTCACCATTAGAAGTTTTAATGTTCAGATCCGTTTTCTGAAAATAGTGCAACGTTTTAGGCAAACCAGATAGTTTACGTGAGATTTCTCGTAACTATAAACATTTGGGACTTGAGATCGTTTTGTTTTTCTTGTTGATACAGACTTTATGACCAATATACGTTATACATTTGTCTTAAATGATTTGTTCTGCTATATTATATGTGTCTTCTTTCTGTGTCAAATTAATAAGACTTGTCTTACTCTTGCATCTATAATCTAACAGTATGTGTGTATTTAGCATAATGAGGTCAAAAGAAACAATAAATATAGATCGTCCATAACTCAATATATGTAATTTGTAATTGAAAACTTAGTCGTAGTGTTGTGCTAAAATTCATTAAAATATGCACCTTTCAAATGAATAGCATTTTCTCTTTTATTCTAGGTGGAACTGTAGATATAACTGTTCATGAGGTCCAACCTGACAGGACGCTTCGGGAACTGTACAAGGCCAACGGCGGACCATGGGGCGGCACAACTGTCGATGAGGCTTTCTTCAAGCTCCTCTCCGCACTTGTAGGCGACGATGTCTGGGAAAATTACAAACAACATCACCAAGATGATTTACTTGAACTGCAAAAGGAATTTGAAGTCAGAAAAAGATCGATCAATCCAGCTAAAGAACAGGGAAAAGTTACGTTCAGAATCCCCATTTCACTGCTAGAGTATTTTAGGGAGAACAATGGGGGTGAGCTGAGCCAGAAAGTTAGGACAGACCAACGGTTCGCGGGAAAAGTAACGTTTGCCGGGGACAAACTTCGCATTGAAAGCTCAACGGTTGAGGGTCTGTTTGCTGAAACGATCAGGAATATCACTGACCATTTGAAAGAGCTGTTCAGAAGGGCCGAAGTCAAGGGAACTAACATTATCCTCATGGTGGGTGGATTCTCGGAGTCCCCGATGCTGCAAGAAGCAATCAAACGTGAATTTCGACATTTAAAAGTCATAATTCCGCAAGATCCAGGACTGGCAGTGCTGAAAGGAGCGGTTATCTACGGACACAGCAGCAAAGACATTGCGTCTCGGATAAGCAAGTACACATATGGCATAAACAGTCGCGCTTCATTTGATCCCAAAGTTCACCCGCAGTCTAAGCGGTATGTTCAACGTGACGGTCAAGAAAAGGTCAGGAAAGTGTTTTCCATATTAGTACACGCTGGTGAGAAGGTTGTTCCGGGCGAACCATGTCCACCTCATGTATATTTTCCAAGCGAGGATGGCCATGCTTCATTTAATCTCAGGCTTTTTGCCTCGCCAAGAGCTGATCCTCAATACGTGGACGAGCCTGACTGTATCCAGATCGGAGAGGTTAAGGTGAATTGTCGGGACAGGTTCGGTCGGGTAGGCGGCGCTGCTGTCAGTCTCATGTTTGGGGGCACCGAGATCCAAGTATCGGCTGTCAACAACCTAACTAAGGAAATAACCGAAGCAAAATTTACAACCATTTGATAATTTTATTGATGTGACAATACATTATGAAATATTAATAATACAGCAAGTTATCAACACTTTGGCGTGTTGGGAGGATCTTTCGTTGAATTATTCAAATTGTATATTTATGCACGTACAATTCAATCCTTATCGTGTTAGGACATTCAAGGTTTTTTGAAGTGTTTTATTCTTAGTTGGTCACTTGCTCTTTTCGTTCCTTTGTGTGTGTGTGTTGTTGTTGTTTTGTTTTTTAGGAGGGGGTGGGTATTTTTTGTTATTCACTTGTTTTTTCTTGTGTGTGGTTTTTTTGTGAGATGATTTTTGAAGACTCGAGCAATCCGTTCTTAATTTCTTGTGGCATTTACAATACAAATCATACGTAGGAAGTTGGGTTGAAGTAGGGTCCACGGCAGGTCATGAGGTGGCTCAGCTATCGAAAATGCATTCTTATTCTTCATGTACCTTGCCTCCATTGTAGGCGACGAAGTCTGAAACCCAGTTTATTTTGTATGATCAACGTGATGGTCAGAAAAAAGTATTTCTTCCCTACTTATATACCAAATTTCTTTTCATGTGTACGTTTTTTTTTACAAAATTGATAAGTAAAAGTTCGTAATTGTTTGGTGTCATAACCCAATACAAGTCATTTACTGGACATAGTGTGTATTCCAATTGCTGAAACAGAAAGGCTAGTGTTCATAATTTGCATGTGTTAAATAGTGTAGTGATATGTACTCATGCAGTCATTTTTGTTGTGATAAAGGATTGTATATTGTATTCCTGTTAGTATTGGTTTTAGAAGAAAATATAGTAATATTTTTCAAAATGTATTCAAATTTACAACGATTCATTCACGCAGCTTTTTTGTTTTATCTGTGACATTTTCCAATAATCAAATTGAGGTTCGCAAATCTTATGGAACGTTGTTTGTATTTAAATTCTAGCATTTCAATACACCTCTTTAAGATTTAAAAAGTGTTCTTTTACTGAAAGGAAAAGTCAGAAACAAAATATTGTTCCACCAGATTTTGAAATCTTCCAAGACCAAATACACTCAAATACAAAGACAATAAAGTTAATATAATTATACCAGACTCGCTCTTGTACATTCATTTAGTTAACGTCTCTATCATTATTATTTATTGTGTTATTTCTCTCTCTCTCTCTCTCCTCTCTCTCTCTCTCTCTCTCTCTCTCTCTCTCTCTCTCTCTCTCTCTCTCTCTCTCTCTCTCTCTCTCTCTCTCTCTCTCTCTCTCTCTCTCTCTCTCTCTCTATATATATATATATATATATATATATATATATATATATATATATATATATATATATATATCGAGCATTATGAGATACATTATACAATACTACAGTAGCTCACATAAAATATACACTCATATATATATATATAGACAAAATGGAAATTATCTCCCTTGTTAGTTAATATCTCAAGTATTCCAAACAGTAGGTAGGTCCTTTAAGCCTTTGTAGCCTGTTCTTTTGTTGATATTGCCATTAGAATGAAATGTCTTGCTTTTGCATAAATATAAGCTTAATAACAATTTAAATACTTAGAGATTTGTTATTTAAAAAAGAAAATGTAAGTGTTTGTTGATGATGGTTAACCTGGGTATCACAAGGAAGGCAGACAAGTCAACATACATTCGAAATCGCACAAACATAAAAAACCGAGTAAAAAAAAGTAAGGACCTACTTGCATTTAGGGATTATTCATGGGAGACTACTCATAAATATCTCTCTTTAACATACACATAAAGCATATACATAGGAGTGGGCTATATTTAGACAGTTGGAAAAAGTCATGTAATATTGACAATTTATAATATGATGATATGACAAGGTTTAATGAGTATTGCATCATATTTCAATACGAAAGGGCAATAAACATCAGTATTATATGCAAAACAAGAAACAACAAAGAATGGTGAAATGTAATAATTAAACATAACGGCGGTTCTGGTCTTAGGCAAGCTGTATTCACTGGGTGCCTTTTGAGCCTGCCACATAAATAGGCGATTAATAAGATTTGGGATGATAATGAAATTATTAAAAACTTAGTTATCTAGATCTCTAATAATGCAGTTGTAATGTTTATGTTTATATGACATGTTGTGTATATTTGTATGTGCTTGTTGTTTTACTTTCACCAAATAAATATCAATATCATACACGATTTGTAATTTCTAACAGAATCGTCCTCTGTCCCTGTAAAGAGCATTTTATATATATTTGCGACCTCTGATAATGCAAGTGTAGTGTTTATTGGAATATGGCATGTTGTGTATATTGGTATATGTTTGTTGTTTTACTTTCTCCAAATAAATATCAATATCATACAGGAGTTGTAATTTCTTACAGAGTCGTCCTTTGTCCCTTTGAACAGCATTTTTCATATATCTTCGCGGAAATTGCTCACTATCTATGTTTCACTGCGTTCCCTCTGAGATGTGCTCGATAATGTAAAATTTGTGGTCGAGAACAGGCTGGGTATTAGTCATGGACAAGTCGGGGACTGGTTGGGCATTGGTCGTGGACAAGTCGGGGAATGGTTGAGCATTGGTCGTGGACAAGTCGGGGAATGGTTGGGCATTGGTCTTGGACAAGTCGAGAACTGGTTGGGCACTGGCCATGGACAAGTCGAGGACTAGTCGGGCATTAGTCATGGACAAGTCGAGGACTGGTTGGGCATTGGTCATGGACAAGTCGAGGACTGGTTGGGCGTTATTCGTGGACAAGTCGGGGAATGGTTGGGCATTGGTCGTGGACAAGTCGGGCATTAGTCATGGACAAGTCGAGGACTGGTTGGGCACTGGGCGTGGACAAGACGGGCATAAGTCATGGACAAGTCGATGACTGATTGGGCACTGGTCATGGACAAGTCGAGGACTGGTTGAGCACTGGTCGTGGACAAGTCGGGTATTAGTCATGGACAAGTCAGGCATTAGTCATGGACAAGTCGAGAACAGGCTGGGCATTAGTCATGGACAAGTCGGGGACTGGTTGGACACTGGTCGTGGACAAGTCTGGCATTAGTGATGAACAAGTCGAGGACTGGTTGGGCATTAGTCGTGGACAAGTCGGGTATTAGTCATGGACAAGTCGGGGACTGGTTTGGCACTGGTCGTGGACAAGTCGGGTATTAGCCATGGACAAGTCGAGGACTGGTTGGGCACTGGTCGTGGACAAGTCGGGTTTTAGTCATGGACAAGTCGGGGACTGGTTGGGCACTGGTCGTGGACAAGTCGGGGACTGGTTGGACACTGGTCGTGGACAAGTCGGGCATTAGTCATGAACAAGTCGAGGACTGGTTGGGCATTAGTCATGGACAAGTCGGGTATTAGTCATGGAAAAGTCGGGGACTGGTTGGGCACTGGTCGTGGACAAGTCGGGGACTGGTTGGACACTGGTCGTGGACAAGTCGGGCATTAGTCATGAACAAGTCGACTACTGTTTGGGCATTAGTCATGGACAAGTCGAGGACTGGTTGAGCACTGGTCGTGGACAAGTCGGGGACTAATTGGGCACTGGTCGTGGACAAGTCGGGCATTAGTCATGAACAAGTCGAGGACTGTTTGGGCATTAGTCATGGACAAGTCGAGGACTGGTTGAGCACTGGTCGTGGACAAGTCGGGGACTAATTGGGCACTGATCGTGGACAAGTCGGGCATTGGTCATGGACAAGTTGAGGACTGGTTGAGCACTGGTCGTGGACAAGTCTGGTATTAGTAATGGACAAGCCGAGGACTGGTTGTGCACTGGTCGTGGACAAGTCGGGTATGAGTGATGGACAAGTCGGGGACTGGTTGGGCACTGGTTGTGGACAAGTCGGGGACTGGCTGGACACTGGTCGTGGACAAGTCGGGGACTGGTTGGACACTGGTTGGACACTGGTCGATGACAAGTCGGGCATTAGTCATGAACAAGTCGATGACTCGTTTGGCATTAGTCATGGACAAGTCGGACATTAGTCATGGACAAGTCTAGGACTGGTTGGGCACTGGGCGTGGACAAGTCGGGCATTGGTCATGGACAAATCGAGGACTGATTGGACACTGGTCATGGACAAGTCGGGTATTAGTCATGGACAAGTCGAGGACTGGTTGGGCACTGGTTGTGGACAAGTGGGGCATTAATCATGGACAAGTCGGGTGTTAGTCATGGACTAGTCGAGGACTGGTTGGGCTCTGGTCGTGGACAAGTCAGGTATTAGTCATGGACAAGTCGGGGACTGGTTGGGCACTGGTCGTGGACAAGTCGGGTATTAGTCATGGACAAGTCGAGGACTGGTTGGGCGATGGTCGTGGACAAGTCGGGTATTAGTCATGGACAAGTCGATGACTGGTTGGGCACTGGTCATGGACAAGTCGGGTATTAGTCATGGACAAGTCGAGAACTGGTTAAGCACTGGTCGTAGACAAGTCGGGTATTAGTCATGGGCAAGTCGAGGACTGGTTGGGCACTGGTCGTGGACAAGTCGGGTATTAGTCATGGACAAGTCGGGGACTGGTTGGGCACTGGTCGTGGACAAGTCGGGTATTAGTCATGGACAAGTCGATGACTGGCTGGGCACTGGTCATGGACAAGTCGGGTATGAGTCATGGACAAGTCGATGACTGGTTGGGCACTGATCATGGACAAGTCGGGTATTAGTCATGGACAAGTCGAGGACTGGTTAAGCACTGGTCGTGGACAAGTCGGGTATTAGTCATGGACAAGTCGAGGACTGGTTGGGCACTGGTCGTGGACAAGTCGGGTATTAGTCATGGACAAGTCGGGGACTGGTTGGGCACTGGTCGTGGACAAGTCGGGCATTAGTCATGGACAAGTCGAGAAAAGGCTGGGTATTAACCATGGACAAGTCGGGGACTGGTTGGGCATTGGTCGTGGACAAGTTGAGAACTGGTTGGACATTGGTCTTTGGCAAGTCAAGGGCTTTCTTGGCATAGGTCGTGGATAATTCGGTTTTGCATTAATGTTTGTATTTATTATATTGCTTAGCTAAATGTACTAATCCTCGACTCTCTTTTTAGACAAAGGCAATGTTGCTGCTTACGCGACAGTAAACGGCGATGGGCACACCCTGAAGTGTTATTTCCCCTGATTATTAGTTATCTTTGACGTTACATGATAAAGTTTCCTACCAATTTTCTGTATGTATCGACCTTTGCATTAAAGTTTACTAAAAATATTGTCAGTTAGGGTTAACAAAAGAAACTCATAAAACCGTCATCGGATACTTTATATCAGAGAAAGTACAATGTACCATCAAATTCATAAATTAAACATAAACTCACACAGCTATTGAACTTTTACGCCCATTCTAATAACTGTGCATGGTAAATGGTAGAACGATTTCCAGGTACCATGGATCTTGACTAGTGTCAGATGCTTGCACATTGTCGGCGGTAACTTCCAGTTTTAATTCCGGTTCTTGTGGAGGATGCGGTATTGCAACAGCCTGTCGGCTTGGTCACGGCTGAAGTGCTGCAGAAGCACTCCGCTTTATCTCCTCACTAGGTCGCTTGTAATCGCGAACAGCAATACTTCTGTGCCATTATTACCTGTTCGTCGACTTGTTTATATAGACGGGTGCGCAGAATTATTTTACCCGAATGGTTGCGTATGTTTCTATTCTCAACGTCAATCCCTGCATCAAGAAACATGGTTTTCATACACGTCCTCATATACATCTTCTAACTGTTGACCAAAATTGTCTGTGAGAAAATAACAATAGGATGATTTAGCTTACTGGGTAGAGCTATGAGGTAAAATACCCGTAGAATGTGGCGTGAAATTAATAGGTCTCGAAAAATCTACACATCTGTCGTTAGTTGGATCCTCGTGTTGACAAATCACTTAAGGCCCTACTCTCCGTTGTTTCAGACCGCCATGCACATTTATAGAGTTTCTACCATAGAACGTAAGAAATTGTTTGCCGTATTGCTGTGTCAAACGAAAATGGTCTGTATGCAAGTTCCTGTGCTCGTCCCCGCTCGAAACCCAAAAAGTTTGCAGTTGTAAAAGAAGGACCATAACTTAAAGCCCTGGCGTTGTTTATGTCGATGATCCCAACATCGGTCTTCGTCTTCATCAGCAATAGGGTCAGCACGCTGCCGATGGATTCTCACACCTCAAACCAGGAATAATAACGAGTATGATTATGATGACGTTGATAACATCGATGTTGGTGTTGGTAGTCCTGGTTAAAGTTGTGTAGGTGGTTGCGGAAAAGGTTGTAAAGATAATAATTATGGTGATGATAAGGTTGGTAATGATAGTAGTGATGATGGTCTATGATGAGGACGACGACACGACGACGGCATTTGTTGGTTGAAGATTGTAATGATTGTAACGGTAGTGGTCATGGTGATAATGGTTATGGTTGTGATATGTGTCAATCTAATGTACCGCAGTAAATGTTTCACCATACAATGAGAAGTTCCTTCATGCGTGCATTTAGTGGCTTCCGGACATCGGCAAAATTGGTGTCAGCTTCATCCAACATGTTTACTTCGTTTCAACCGTATATATCCCGTTGAGTCTGCTGGATGCTAGCAGCCATGTTATATAGTGTGTTAAGCACGTATGCTGATCCGCCAATTCGGCGACATTCAATGATGAATCGAGACAGCCAGAAATTCATACATGATAAAGACTGATTCCATAAATCTGTGGGAACCAAGGATCTCCTAGCAACGCTTCGGCCTAGAAAACACAGAAATGTCACATAAATGTAGTTGAACAAGCTGTGTACAGTATTAAGGAACTTGATTGTATTTGATATTTATAGTAGATTATAATAAAATGATTTTTTCTGGTCAATAAGAGGGATAGGGATGGGTTTTGCTAGCATTTTTGCCGATACTGTGCAGCGACATTTCTATCTGGTCAATAATAGAGCGTGAGAACATGGTACAAGTAATTAAATAGAGAACGCTGTTTATAATAAAGAGAAGCAATTTGTTGTATTATGTATTTTGTCACTGTAGCCTACACCTGCAAACAAGACTACGTAAATTTACCTATTTTTTCCATTTCGCCCAATCCTCGAAACGCTCATTGCCCAACAGTTTTGTTTGCGAGTGCTTTTGGGTAGACGTTCTCTTTTCGGCGCGCAAAGTCCGCTGTTTCTGTCGGCGTTACCGCGGCATAGCAACCACCACTGCCTTCCTTTTGAATAGAGTACAACTCCTGTGTCGGAAGAATTTCTAAAAGTATATCAGAACACAACACTTTATAATTTCCAACCATTTTGACGGACACTACCGGTCGCAATACGTCAATTGGTAGAGCGTCGGCTTGCGGATCGCGTGTTCAAACCCCGGCCGGATCAAACCAAAGACTTTAAAGTTGGAAGTAGTGGCTTCCCTCCTAACGCTCGGGGGCTAAGGGGACAGAATTACGCCTGACTCCTCGGTGTCAGTATAATGGACCGGCCGAGCTCAGTCCCCGGGCACCTCATAAGTGTCCCTGTGCTATAATGATAGAAATGTCGCTGCACAGTATCGGCAAAAATGCCGGCAAATCCCACAATCCCACAGACACTACACATACAATACAATGAAGGCAGTGACATTGGTATGGGTAATGATATTCATAAAATCCACTTGCAAAGTTTTAATGTGGTGATTTTACAAGCTAAATAGAGTCGATTAATTGCAAGCAGACAGTGACCTATCTACATATACCTGTGGTCTAAGTCAGATAGACAACTCTTAAACGTTGTCTACCTCTCAATTTAGTAAACAACGGTTACTTGTGGTCTACCCTTTACATTGCTCACGCATGAATGCGCTCGTTAATGTTGATGTTTTAGTTAAAGTATTATGTAACCTTGTTTTAAAGTACATTTGTTTTTCGGTGCGAGAACTTCCAGGTCGGCAGTTACCAGCTAACCTGCGGTGCGATGTTATGTTTACTGGGTTTATTGGCCCAGAAACAGTATCTGAGTTATCCGGAGACATTGTTCACTTAAAGCAGATATAGTACTACCATTACTGTGTGTAGCATGTCGTGAACACCTGGAATGAGACCACACCGAGTCACATAATCCTGACACCAGACCATGTTACCTGCCAAAATACCTTACTTAACTGAACACGTAGATTTATATTTTATTAACTTCTGAACATTTTCAGAGTATGTGTTTGTGTGGGATATATATATATATATATATATATATATATATATATATATATATATATATATATATATATATATATATATATATATATATATATATATATATATATATATATATATATATATATATATATATATATATCCCACGTGACTCAAACGTGAGAGTCTATTCCCATATTTCTAATTGTTAGTAGAGCGTCGGCTCCAGGTAAGGGATGCCCCGGGGTCGATCACGGGCCGTGACATACCAAAGTCATTAAAAAAGGTAGTGTTATAGCTCCCTTGCTAACGCTCAAGCAAATATAAGGGTAGTTTCACGACTGGTTGGCCCGGTGTCAGGATAATGTGACTGGGTGTGGTATCATGGCGGCTGTTCACGGCATGTTTCACACAGTGAAGGCAGCACTATATCTGCTTCGAGAGAATACCTTCTCCAGATGACTGAAATACTGTTGGTGGGATGATAAACCCAGCAAACAAACAAACTACAAACAAACATAATCAGGCTTCCGTGCCTCTACTGACAATTCGGAGTATGGGAATAGACTCTCATGTTTGAGTCACGTGGTATTTTAAGTTGTATATTTTTATTTATCTGGACGACAGGTCCATGTGACACATATCCGCTCCAGGGATATTTTTGTGGGAAGGATGAACCTGTCCACCAGAAAAGCGGTACGTACGCCCTGATTGACTTCACAACAGATGCGGCGGTCACATACAAGGGATCCAAGATTACTTTCTACTTAGATATGGGGCGTCATCTTTAACTTTTAAATAAAAAACTTATAATTCACCTTTCATGCTACAATTGATTAGGCTTCTTGTCCATTTTGGCATGACATCTGGAACCAAGCGATCCGCACTTCATAGATATTTAAATGATTGCTTCACAATCGAGCCAGTCAGCGTTTTCTGTATGACTGGCGAATGTTATTGACGTACATGTTTATACTTGTAACAGCATGACCAGTTCTATACTAAAACTCTAAAACTGCTTTAAAGTAGTTGAAACCCGACAGGACGCGCTCGATTCTCCCAACATAGAGACGTCATGAAGGACATCATGTGTGCATATAGACTACTTATGGTATATTTTATATATTATTTTATATAATTATATATATATATATATATATATATATATATATATATATATATATATATATATATATATATATATATATATATATATAACAAAAAATGGTAAAACTATCATGTCATGAATACTTTTCTTTCTTTTTTGTGTGTGTAAGATTAACATAAACTGACTAAGGCTCTTTCGCAACAATCATCATATACCAGTTTGAATCTTGCTTGCTTTTCGTGGAGTAAATAGCCAGGCCGTTTAAAAGCCGTTTTTAAAGCATCCCTACTTGGAACGTTATCTTGCCAGGTCCTCAAGCGTGTCTTAATTTTGAAAAATTTCGTGATTTAATAGTTGTCTCTAGCAGTACAAACAAGGTAACCCTTAACTCTCAACGCCAACTGCAGACACTGAACGGATGGTTCCCGAGAAGAAGTCAGATGATGTTGTGACGTCACAACCACCGGCCGCGACATCCAGTAAAGCCTCTTTACCTCCCATTAAGGGGACGAGGGTACACGTCATGTGACATTCTACTTATATTGTATCCTAAGAGAGTCGGTTTATGTAAAGAATGAAAACCAATAAAATAGTATAAATAATTAATTATTCAAATAATAAGCAGTAGAAATAAATCTACGGAAAACAAAAGACAGAATAAAAAAGAGAAAGGAAAGCGGAATAATAACGCCGAAAAGAAAGGACAAAATTGAAACAAACAGAGAAAATGGGTAAACGAAGAAAGAAACTAACAAGAGATACAAAAGTATACTTAAGAGAGAAATGAATAATATTGTTTATAAAAGAGAAAAATAGTGCAGTAAATAAGAGAAACAGATAAGAAACATTAACATGGAAAAATGCAATAAAAGAAAAAGAAAAAAATCAATGCTGGTGTTGACCCATTATCTGTTGGGTGATTAATCCAATTTAGTGTTTTATCGATCCGACCAACATGAACCTGTCCTACAAGATTTAAGGGAAGGAAACGTGTAAAAGCTATAACAAGGAAGTAATATAAACCATTGGAGGTAACTATCGTTTTAATCGCGGCGAGAACACAGGTGGGTTGTGCTTTTTTCGATTTTATTTTGGTTATGTATTCTTTGGATTTGTTTTGAAGTTATAGTATTTTCACTCATTTTGATTTTGATTTTATGCCTTCTTTGTCATATGGCCGATATTTCTAGTTACCTTGGACCCAACACAGTGTTTAGCATGTTCACATGCTTGTAATATTACTTGTTATTTTCATTGCTCTGATTTTGGTGCTTTTTGTTGCGGCTGATGATCATAATATTATTAGCTGAAACATTCTATCTCTTGTTTAAATTAAATGAATCATTATTGATCAGTTTTCTATAATATTCCTACTTTTACTTTCGTTTTTGGAAAAACCCACGTAATGGGTGCTACTTGGTATCTATCTATTAGAGGGTTTAATCTTTTCTTCTTGAAAACCGAAATAGCTTTTACCAAACGATGTCAGTCTACAAACTATAGATGTAAATTATTGCTGCAAGAGAATCTTAAAATATATGTAACATATTACACCGTAAATTTGTGACACCAAATACTTTCATGTAAACATATCAATATAGAGTGAACGGCCACATACGAAATACCTGTTAGTTTAAAATACTACCACGATATAAATTTTATTTGACAGGTTGATTAAAGAGATGTTTTGTAATTATAAAATGGTAAATTCAGGCTAGTTTTAAAATTATTTACTTCATATTTTAGACGTAGTTATGCAATTGCCATCTCATTGCGACTGGGTCACATTTCAGCGTAGGTTGCTTTCACATAGAACCTCCTTATAAGTACATAACCTATTGCGTCATTATGTAGTCAAAGTAGTGTGGTTTGACTGGTGGGTATACATTGCGTGTATAACCACATGCGCAGATGGAAGAAATACAAGTTTGAATATCTAAGGCCACGGATGGATGCAAGGGGAGTGGGGGCTGGGAGTGGGTGATGTTTCCCCCACCACGCAGGTAAAAGTGTAGATTTGTGAAAACACATACATATAACCTTAAAAACTACTAAGCTTTTGAAGTAAGATGTGTCTGCTGACGGTTTACGTCGAAGATAGGGTCCCCTACTGTGTGTATATATATATATATATATATATATATATATATATATATATATATATATATATATATATATATATATATATATATATATATATATATATATATATATATATATATATTGTTTGTTTGTTGTTGTTTTTTTAAATTGCAGCTACCAATTATGATCATTATAGCAACGTACAACTTTTTGGTGGAGGAAGATCCCAGACAAATGTCTGGGTAGAACCACCGGCGCACTGCAAGTCAGCTGCGATAACATTGAATGAATGCTGATTCATATTCCCCACCATCCACACCCCAAAAGTTTCTGGACAGGTCCCTGGCTAAAGCGTCTAAATAAAAATGCTTCTGATTTTCCCACCCTAGAGACAACAAGATCTTTTCAGGGATAGCGTATTAAACAAGGGTAACGTTTTGTTTCATTATTTATGTTAGTTTAGCAAAGTTTTCTTTTTGTAAACAACACTAGTTTGGCTTGTGCAAATTTTACCAAGTGTGGTCAATTACATAGGTGAAAATAAAATGTTTGCTTATCCAATTTGTATTTTCGTTTCTTTTATTTCAGCAATGGCACAGCAGGTATGATATATGTTATTTCATGATCTTACACGTTTGCTTTATGGCATATATTTTATTATTTTATATGCAAGTAATGTTCACATTTCTTGTTCATTGTTCTGCTGTACATTTGTTTTTTTTCCCTTTCTTTATGGTACAACGTTTTAAAATACTATTGTTTAAAAAGGTTTAAGTTCTGCTTTTGCAAACTGACAAAAATGCAACGCCTAATCTATTTTGTAATAGCAAAAGTGTAGTATTAAGCCTTTGAGGAAAGTTTGTTTGTTTGTTTATTGGGTTTATCGTCCCACCAACAGTATTTCAGTTATCTAGAGACGGTGTCCACTTGAAGCAGAAATAGTGCTGCCTTCACTGTGTATAGCATGCCGTGAACACCTGGCATGATACCACAGCCAGTCACATTATCCTGACACCGGGCCAACCAGTCGTGGAACTACCCTTATATTTGCTTGAGCGTTAGCAAGGGAGCTATACCACTACCATTTTTAACGACTTTGGTATGTCGCGGCCCGGGATCGAACCAGGGGCCTCCCGTACCTGAAGTCGACGCTCTACCGATTGCGCTACCAGGTCCGGTCCTTTAAGGAAAGAAATATTTCTTATAGAATTAGACAGTGACAAAAGACATGTTTATTATCGAATAAAAGACAGTATGACAGCAAACGAAAATTACAGCTGATTATATATGGACGATTGATCTTAAACAGCTAGGACTGCTGGCGTGACAAAACTAACAACCAACTTTGCCAATAGCCTAACTAATTTACATATGCATATATTACCACTCCTACAAATGTTGCCTCAGTTCGTTACTGCCTTACACTAAGCATTAAGGTAGACATCTTGACCTCATAACTGCGCATATCTTTCCAATGGACTCTTAATCCGATAGTGACATTTAGGAAATGGTTGAAACTTGCAACTGGTGAACATTAACTTCTTGGCAATTAAACTGTACATGGAAATGGATGTTGCGAGACAAAATTACATCCAATGCTAATTGAAACTTCAACTTCTACGTTTTTTATGTCAATCAGCTAATCAATGTGATTTTAATCAGAAATTCATTTTTAACTTTAATAAAACATCAAATATCGCCTCCTGAAACTCATCGGTGTAAAATTGACAGAGGTCGCAAGATGTTAAGTTTATTTCTATTGTGTTAGATAATTCAATGCTTAAGTCTCTTTTCTTTGAACGTACGTGAATGTGAATGTATGCATATGCGCGAGTGAGTATTTGTGCACGTGTGTGCTAGCACGAGAGTACTGGTTTGTGTGTGTGTGTGTGTGGGGGGGGGGTGTTACTCAAACTGTTGTCAAAAGAAATGATGCTGCTGGTGATGATAATGATGTTGTTGTTGTTGTTGAAGACCATGATGATGATGATGACCCGTGGTCACTGATAAGAATGTTCAAGTATGACTCAAGTTATTAGTATGATGCAAATTTTGCTGAATCCTAGGTCAATATCACAATAAAAAGGTCCCTAAATGCATTATCAGTCTCAATAAGAAAATATGACAAAGTAATATGAGCATTGCAACATATAACAATATTTGAAAAGGCAAATGACAAAGGCATTTACATGAGAGCCAAATGGAAAAGTAATAACACAACTGTGATGAGTCATCTAACAAAAAGAGAAAGCCCAACAGTTACAGTTACCGCCATTCGAACAAAACAACAGCAAACCCGCCGCCTCCCCCCACCCCCTCCCCCAACCATCTCAAAAACAACAGAAAAACAACCCCCACAAAAACACAATACAACAACAGCAAAACAACAAACAAACAAAAAACAAACAACAACAAAAAAACACGTCTTTTGAATATTCTACTGCAGTGTATTTAGTTTCTTTGATTACCACAACAAACTTTATAACAATGTAGCGACAAATATCACAAAAATCTTACAATGTAACATGGAAATGTATTAGCTTAACATACGAGCATGTTGTTGACTGGGAGAATATTAAACATTATGTAGCAAAATGCTTACTATAATTAAAGGATATAGATATCAAATACGTACCATGTACAAAGCGACGGCTTGCGGATCGGGAGGTCTGGGTTCATACCCCGGCCAGGTCAAACCAAAGACTTTAAAAGTTGGTAGTAGTGGCTTTCTTCCTAACGCTCGCGGCTAAGGGGACCGCATAACGCCTTACTCGTCGGTGTCAGTATAATGGGCCGGCCGGATTCAGTCCCTGGGCATCTCATAAGTGCCCCTGTGCTATAATGATATATATGTCGCTGCACAGTATCGGCAAAATGTCGGCAAACCCCATCCCATCCCATCCCTACCGTGTACAAGAAATGGACTCACTTGACGTACAACATTTGAAAGACTAACCGAAATAATAACCAAATGGTTCATTTGTTTTTACTTTCAACATAATCATGGTATCGCGTGTATTAGTACAACTTAACCACATATTTGGCTCAAACGACTTAATGTGATGGACAAATTTGAAACTTATATATAGATTTGAATTGTTTGTTTTTTGTTTGTTTAGCTTGAAAATGATTTCTGAAAGTGGTGATGTGTGCTTAAATGTGCTTAATCTCGTGAATGTTTTGAATTTACATTCCAATAAGATTTAAAACCGTGCTAAAAACATTCTAACAAAGATAAAACAAATTAACAACAAATTAAAGGAATGCTTTTAGGAATACTTTTACGGAAGAACCGAATCATATTCAGCATCCAGTCCTGTATTAAATATGCCTTTTATACCATCAACTTCTAGACCGCTTCATTTTGCATTAACCTGTGGGATAAAAAAATCTCTGTTTCAGAAGAAGCAGGACAAAAGGCTTATATCTGCAGCGATTGATTTTGGAACAACCTTTTCTAGCTGGGCTTATTCTTTCCGGCACTCGTTTGAAAGCGACCCAACTGATGTTTCGAGTAAAAACTGGTAATGTCTATTTGAGAAAGAGATGCTAAACGAACAACTGTTGAATTATCCACTGTAGAATTTGATTTGTAAATCTTTGGATGGATTCAGTTATCCCCAATGCCTTGGGATGCGAGACTGCCAATCCATGTATAATAAAATGCTCGATCGACTGTGGGGTAACCGGAACTACTGAACTTGTGGTGGCACTTCTTCCGCAATTTTGACATTTGCCGCAAAACTAGCTGCCTCAAATTCAGCGCCATCTCCTAGTTTAAATTCTAATTCTTGCAATTCTATGCTTTCAAACATTTCGTATTCGGCCACGTTGACGCTTTGAAAATGTTTTACAAACCTCGTCTTGTGTATGACATAAATTTGACGTCATGGTTACGTTTATTCCGTAGTAAAATAAACTCCGCCCACCAAGCCAATCAGCAATCAGGAATGCAAGCACCCGCTGTCAAAGTAACCCTGTAATTAATCTAGAAATAAATGTAATTTTGTTTGTGTAGTTAATTGCAGCGGTAAACGTTGAAATGTAAAATATTCGGCCATAAAAGAAAGGTGTCGTTAAAAATGTCAAACATGATACATTTAAATCACACTTTTGACGTTACCCATATCTGTAACATTGTCTGTGACATTTCTGTACGTATCCTATATAAATAACTTATGAGGTAATTTGCGAAGTCAATTTTATTAGTGTTCATGTGCAATGTGTGCCAAAGAAACATGGGGAGCAAAAGTGTAAAGTCAATCCGAAGCAAAAACATTATAAGGGCACATGTTCAACCAACTAGGCTGTCTTAGCCAATGACACATTAAATTCTAGTCCATATGGTTATAACAAAGAGATATCATATGTAGAAATTTGTTCGTACAAGTGAAACAATCTGTAAATGTAAGTCTTATTGTATATTTATTTCATTAAACATGGTCATATTTATAGAAATGGTCAAAGTGTTTCCTGTGGCTCATCGGAGACCCTTCCGTTGTCAAAATATGTAGCTGAGAAAAGGATATAAATGACGGAGGTTGAGTCGCTTTAATTAATGTATACTAACTGCGCGAAAGCATGTGATAACATTGAAATAACATAGAAATGATTTAAGAAAAATGCATTTAACTAAACAACTACTGCCAAGATTCGTCCATCGTCGCATGACTACTGTTTCTTAAAAAAGAAAGCGAACAGATCATCCCCTTGAGTTTTCAAATTAATGTTTTAAAGCTATTTACGCCATCTGTTAACATCATTTATTAGAATATGACATTTTGTTACATCTTTTGAGAATTTCTTCGATCTATAACTGTTGAACATGAGTACTGAAATAATTTTGCCCTTTTAATTAAATTGTTTGCAATTCTTCAAAGAACTTACTGTCTTGTCTATTATTGACATGTGTGATATTATTTGTAACATATGTATGACAGGAATGACGGATCACATATTTCCTCAAAAGCTCCAACAACCGTTCTGATACGACCTGATGGCAGAACACTCGAGGCTTTCGGGTACGATGCAGAGAACATGTATGCTGAATTAATTGAGGATAAGAAGCACACACAGTATTACTTCTTCAAGCAATTCAAGATGGTCCTCTACGATCAAATGGTAAGGATTGTGACCTTTGTTAATTGGCGGTGAATAGTGTAATCCTTCCATATGGACAGGTCCTCAGTCAAGGGTGTTTACATAATAGAAAGCGATGCATTCTTTCCGCAGTCAGTTCTTGCAATTCTCGGGCAATGGGGAATTCCTGGCAAAGTTTGAGTTGTTCATTTATAAAACAGAAAAACGACAACACCGTCATATAAAGACTGCAACAAAAAACATAAGACACAAAATAATTCACATGCCAACCAAATGTTAAGCTGACCATAAAACATGTGATAAGGTATTATCAGAAAATAAAGCAAACACGGTTACCGCCTCGAAACGGTCAAAGTGCAGACAGGGGTACTTCAATCGGTTTACAGTGCTCTAAGCGTGCTCTTTCTTAAACACAAACAGTCAGAAAAACACCAGATCAATTTGAAATAAAACAAAACAGTCAAAGTTATGACGTAATCAAAGATTTAAGTAATTGCGTCAAAATAGTGCCTGTTTCAATTTTATGTCTTGTTGGCGGATTGGAAGTGCAACAATCTTGGCATTAAGGTACCGAGAAGCTAGCACGTTTCTAGCACTGTTTCAATAATAATGTAGAAAACATGATTGAAACAGAAATACTCAAAGAAGTTCACTTTCTATTAAGCTTTCCTTTTACTGTTTAGTTGACAATATGTCGTTTATATCATCTTTTGTAGTACTTAGGTATTCACAGAGCACACAATAATATATTATGATCTGCATATTTTATCTTCACATTTTACTAATTTGTAGTCGATAAACAGTGACATAAAGATAAGAGATTCGCTCAACAAGCCATTGCCAGCACTGACAGTGTTCTCTTTAGCAATTGAATATCTGAAGAATGATCTTTTGTCGACTATTAACAATCGAATCGATGGAGAAGTGACAGAAAAAGATATAACCTGGGTCCTTACAGTGCCTGCTATTTGGACCGACAGCGCCAGGATGTTCATGAGGAAAGCGGCTGAGCAGGTAAATCCATCATTTCTGTATAGCAGTAATGGGGTCGAAATAAATGCCCGTTTTATTTAGTTGTCTGTTAGTTTCACTGTGATTTGACAATGATAAAGTGCTGCATTTACTGTAAATAGCACGCCATCAGTACCGGGCATGATACCATACACAGTCACATTTTAATCAGTTTTAGACCGACCTTTATGTTTACTTGATTGTAATCAAGGGACATATCACGCTACTACCTTTATACCTTTTGGAATGTTGCAATTCAAGAAAAAAACTTAGAAGGAAAAAATGCTGCTAAACAGTTACTGCTGATTATAACAATGAAACCGATACAGTGTTGTTTTCGCTGTTGCTACGCGGGCTGTTGTTGTTCTTGATATGATGATGATGTTAACAAGCAGATTGAAGATGTTGATGATGATGTTATTGTTGATGATGATAATGATGATGATGATTCTGCAGGCTGGAATCAGGACTGAAAACCTGAAATTAGCTCTTGAGCCGGAGGTGGCATCACTGTTCTGCCAAAACATGCGCATTAAACCACAAACAAAGATGCAAGAGGCAGCAAAAGAAGAACTTTTGAAATTAGCCCCAGGAACAAAATACATGGTACTGGATGCAGGTGGTAAGTAAATTTGATATAAACCAAGACTCCGTTTGCGAATGTCCGATAGTAACATTACATATTTGTTTTCTTACTAACAAAATTCAATTTAGCAAATGTCTTGCATTGAATGTATTTAAATACTTCTTGGATCTGAAACGACAAATAGCCCAGTCTGATTGAGATCTGCGATCCCCCACAACTGTTATACAGGACCATATGGGTAGAAAATTTTCAAGAAAGAAAGCATCCAGTCAGCTTGTTTGTGTCTAGCTTTTTATGTAACTATGTTTACGATGTATACAACAAGCACACATGTGTGACTCGTGACTGATCATGTAACGTGATCTCAAAAGTAGGTAGTCGCGTGGCTTGCTTAGTTTAAAAAGTTAACTAAGCATCGTGGCTTGGATAGAAAATACACTGTTGTAATATCGGGTATGGTGTTCTACATCCCTTTCCACATGGATATTGGACACCAAGAATCAACATCGTGGGGGCTACTTTCAGGCAACAATAATTAATTAGGTTGCATGAGAGAAAGAAAAAGTCCAAACTATCGGATATTACTATATTCTATGTACAATAGTATCTTAAAATTTATTATACGAAGCGAACAATATTCTTTTTAGATAAACCTCACATATTTTTTTAGATAAAGAGTTCCTGTATATTTCAGGCGGTACACTCGATATAACCGTCAACCAAGTTGGACAAAATGGCGAGTTAAAAGAGGTGACCAAGGCCAGCGGGAATGCCTTGGGAGGGTCTAAAGTAAACGAGATGTTCCACTCAATCATTGCGGGTGTTGTCGGTGCAGACATATACGAAGCATTCAAGTTAAATCATTACGAATATTTTCTTGACATGGACCGAGAATTTGAGGTAGCAAAGCGCAAAATAGGCCCTGATACCGACAATAGAATTCGTATAAAATTTCCATCCATCCTGTGCGAATTGTATCGACATAAAATAGGAAAAGAACTGAACGACCAGCTTACTAGAAATATAACTTTAAAAGCAGATAAGGTAGTTCTTAATCCTGAAGCAAGTAGAGAACTTTTCAGGGGAGCTGTTGATGGTATAATTCGACACGTAACAACCTTGTTTGCTGATGACAAGCTCAATGGTTCAGATATCATTTTAATGGTTGGTGGATTCTCAGAATGTATGATGCTGAATGAATCGATTCGTAAATGCTTTCCAGACAAGAAACGTATAGTGCCGCCGGATGCGAGCTTGGCAGTGCTGAAAGGAGCCGTCATCTTCGGACACGACGACAAAGGAATCACGTCACGGATCAGCAAATACACATATGGGATAAGCAGTCGCAATTCATTTGATCCCAAAGTTCACCCGCAGTTTAAGCGGTATGTACAAAGTGACGGCCGAGAAATGGTCAGGAATGTGTTTTCCGTATTAGTACACGCTGGTGAGAAGGTTGTTCCGGGCGAACCATGTCAACCTCAGGCATTTGTTCCAAGCCACGACGGCGATACTTCATTTACTCTCAAGCTGTTTGCATCGCCAAGAGCTGATCCTCAATACGTGGACGAGCCTGACTGTATCCAGATCGGAGAGGTTATGGTGGATTGTCGGGACAGGTACAGTCGTGTAGGAGGCGCTGCTGTCAGTCTCATGTTTGGTGGCACCGAGATCCAAGTATCGGCTGTCAACGAGCTAACTAAGGAAATAACCGAAGCAAAATTTACAACCATTTGATAGTTGTATTGATGGGACGTTGTTATATGAAATATTGATAATACATCAGAAAAAAGTATTCCCTACCTATATACCAAATGTTTTTCATGTGTACGGTTTATTTACAAGATTGATAAGTAAAAGTTCGTAATTGTTTGGTGTCATAACCCAATACAAGTCATATACTGGACATAGTGTGTATTCCAATTGCTGAAACAGAAAGTCAATTATTCATAATTCGCATGTGCTAGATATTGTAGTGATCTGTACACATGCGGTTATATTTGATGTGATAAAGGATTGTATATTGCATTCCTGTTAGTATTGGTTTAAGAAGAAAATATAGTCATATTTAAATAAAAAAAATAAACTGACAACGATTCATTCACTCAGCTTTTTCAGTTTTATCAGTTTTATCAGTGACATTTTTCAATGAAATTGAGGTTAGCAAAACTTATGAAATGTTGTTTTTATTTAAATCCTAGCATTGCAATACACCTCGTTAAGTTTTTAAGTTTTAAAATTTTCACTTAATGAAAGGAAAAGTCAGATTCAAATATATTACTCCACCAGATTATAAAATCTTCAAGAACAAAAACACTCAAATACGTTCATTGAAACAAGCTCTCACAGTCGTATAGACAAGAAAGTTAATATAATTATACCAGACTCGTTCTTGTACATTCATTTTAGTAACATCTCTATCATTATTATTTTATTCTGTTATTTCTTTACAACAATTGATATGCATGGCAATATTATTTGGTTTGACATCTAGATAAATTAGTGTGTCTTTTATGTGAGCTACTGTACTATTGCATAATGTATCTCATAATGCTCGACAAATTTCTAGTTAAAATGAGAATGGGGTACATCGATGAAATAGAAATTATCTCCCTTGTTAGTTAATATCTGAAGTATACCAAACAGTATGTAGGTCCTTTTAGTTAGAATTATTGGACTTTATCGCATGTTCTTTTGTAGATATTGCAATTACAGTAAAAGTGTTGCTTTTGCATACATATAAGGTTAATAACAATTTAAATACTTATAGAGAGTTGTTATTTAAAAACGAAAATGGAAGTGTCTGTTGATGATGGTTAACCTTGGTATCACAAGGAAGGCAGCCAAGTCAACATACATTCCAAAAAGCACAAGCATTAAAACCGAGTAAAATAAATGGAAGGACCTACTTGCATTTAGGGATTATTCATCGGAGACTACTCATAAATGTCTCTCATTTACATACATGGGAGTGTAATATATTTAGGCAGTTGGAGAAAATCGTGTAATATTGACCATTTATAATACGATGATATGACAGATTTAATGAGTATTACATCATACGAAAGGGCAATATACATCAGTTTATGCAAAACAAGAAACAACAAAGAAAAGTGAAATGTAATAATTTAACATAACAGCGGTTCTGGTCTATTAAAGCTGCCACATAAATAGGCGATTTTTTGTGGCTACTAATAGGATTTGGGGAGATAATGTAATTATTAAAAACCCAGTTATCTGGATCTCTGATAATGCAGTTGTAGTGTTTCTTGGAATATGACATGTTGTGTATATTGGTATATGTTTGTTGTTTTACCTTCTCCAAATAAATATCAATATCATACACGAGTTGTAATTTCTTACAGAGTCGTCCTTTGTCCCTTTAAACGGCATTTTTCATATATCTTCGCGGTAATTGCTCATTATCTATGTTCCCTCTGAGATGTGCTCGATTATGCATAACTAGTGGTCGAGAACAGGCTGGATATTAGTAGGGCATTGGTCGTAGAAAAGTCGAGAACTGGTTTGGCATTGGTCGTGGACAGGTCAGGTACTGGTAGAGCATTGGTCGTGGACGAGTCGAGAACGTGCTTGTCATTGGTCATAGACAAGTCGGGGACTGGATGGGCATTGGTCGTGGACAAGCCGGGGACTGGTTGGGCATTGGTCGTGGACAAGTCGGGCATTTGCCATGAACAAGTCAGGGACTGGTTGGGCATTGTCGTGGACAAGTCGGGGACTGGTTGGGCATTGGTCGTTCACAAGTCGGGCCTGGTTGGGTAGGTAATGGACAAGTCGGGGAATGGTTGGGCATTGGTCGTGGATATGTCGATCACTGATTGGGCATTGGTCATGAACAAGTCGGGGCATGGTTGGGCATTACTCATGGGCAAGTCGGCGACAGGTTGTCTCTTCAAGTGGCTGGATATTGGTCATGGACAAGTTGGGAACTGGCTGGGCATTGGTCGTTGACAATTTGGGGACTAGTTTGCCGTTGGTCGTGAACAAGGTAAGTACTGATTGGGCCAAGTCAATGACTGGTTTGGCAGTGGTCGGGCTAAGTCAAGGACTGGTTAGGCATTAGTCGCGCCAAGTCAAGGACTGGTTGGGCAGTGGTCGGGCCGAATCGAGGACTGATAAGGCATTGGTCGGACCAAGTCAAGGACTGGTTGGGCATTAGTCGGGCCAAGTCAAGGACTGGTTGGGCAATGGTCGGGCCAAATCAAGGACTGATAAGGCATTGGTCGGACAAAGTCAAGTACTGGTTGGGCAGTGGTCGGGCCAATGCAAGAACAGGTTGGGCAGTGGTCGGTCCAAGTCAAGGACTGGCTGGGCATTGGTCGTGGACAAGTGGAGGACTGGTTATGCATTGGCCGAGCCAAGCTGAGGACTGGTTGAGCATTGGTTGTGGATAAGTCGAGAACTGGTTTGGCATTGGTCGTGGACAGGTCAGGTACTGGTAGAGCATTAGTCGTGGACGAGTCGAGGACTTACTTGTAACTTGTCATGGACAAATCGGGGACTGCTTGGGCATAGGTCGTGGACAAGTCGAGGACTGATTAGGTATAGGTCGTAGACAAGTCGAGGACTGGTTGGACGTTGGTCGTGGACTAGTCGGGGACTGGTTGGGCATTGGTTCGTTTACAAGTCCAGCACTTGCTGGGCATTTGTAGTGGACTAGTCGGGGACTGGTTGGGCATTGGTCGTCGACAAGTCGAGGACTGGTTGGGCATTGGTCGTGGACAAGTCGGGGACTTGTTGGCCGTCGGCTGTGAACAATGTGAGGAATGATGGGGCATTGGTCGTGGACAAGTCGGGGTCTGGTTGGGTGTTTGTCCTGGACACATCGGGGACTGGTTGGGCATTGATCGTAGACAAATTCGGGACTGGTTGGGCATTGGTCAGGGACGTGTCAAGAGCTTGTTTGCCAATGGTCATCAAAAAGTCGAGGACTTGTTGACCGTTAGTCGTGAATAAGGTGTGGACTGATTGGACTTTGGTCGTTGTACAAATGGAGGACTGGCTTGACATTCGTCGTGGTCAAGTCGAAGACTTGTTGGGCAGTGGTCGTGGACAAGTCAAGGACAAGTCGGACATTGGTCGTGGACAAGTCGAGGACTGGCTGGGCGTTGGTCGTTGACAAGTCGGGGTCTGGTTGGGCATTGGTCAAATAAAAAATATTTCGAAAAATTTGGTTCACCTTAAGTAGCTTCTTTACTTATTAATTAAAAAAATTGCAAAAGTTATAATAATAATAATAGCAGTAATAAAAATAATAATAATAATAAGTCGTGATGATGACGATGATGATTAGGATGACAGAACGTCTGATTCTTGCAATAATATTAATTAATAATTTCTAATAACTATGAATGTAAATAAGTTCACTAAAAGCTGACGAGTTCCAGAATACAATATTAAGGGACACAACTCACAAATAAAGTTATTCAACTCATTGGGTTATCTTTCTTTATCAACATTTAAGGTCTACCATCTTCAGTAGACAATGGGCATTCTGGTGGGCGATCTTTTGTTTTTGTTTACACTACAGATAAATGATGACGATATTGCAATAATATTGAAAAAGAAGGTGTTTTTGTTTTTTATGTTGATGGTGTTTATTTAAAACTTCAGATACTGCTGTAAATGATATTGCTGATTAATTATGAGGTGGAGAAAGACGAGATGGATACTGCTGTGGAGACTGCTGCTGCTGCTGATTATGATGATTATTATGGTGGTGATGTTGTTGATGATGATGATGATGATGAGTTTGATGATAAAGATGATGGTGATGATGTTGATTGGGACGATGGTGATAATGTTGGTGATGATGATGATGATAAATGATGATGATGATGATGATGATGATGATGATGATGGTGGTGGTGATAATAAATGATGATGATGATGAATATAATGATAACGACGACTATCATTTTCTTCCCTGCAGCTCTTTTCAATTAAAATTTGCTAAATTTCCGATTGCGATAACTTAAATTTGATAGGATCCCCAAATATCAGACCATTCCGACAAAAAGTAATAAATCGTGATAGTCTGATAACATGCAGATTATGTTATTTGTGTCCATATCGCTGGCTGACCTGTCGTTAGAAAGTGACTCATTTATGCATGACTTCTTTCGTGGCACAGTAAATGCAGCGCCATATCTGTTTCACGTGAACATTATCTGCAAAAGTGCTGGAATAGCGTAAAACCAAATCATAATATGATTTTTTTATTAAAATGTTAAATTCCATTGTATATCCATATAATTATATTTGCATATCTAGTTGACGCAAACAAAAACGTTTTCGTTTTGATATGCTTTATCATGGTGAGACAGAATAACATAGTTACTTGTTTTCCGATTTTTCTTGCAGATTATGCCTCGTCTTTATTTGTGCCTCGTCTTTATTTGTGATTGGGATGGCTTATGGTTTTGTTAAGTACTTATAAAGATATTTATGTTCATTTTGTTACGTACGAAGGAATTTGAAAGCATGCGATATACATTAAAAAAAAAGTTATACTGCACAAACTATAGCGGTGGCGTGATAGAGTGAGAGGTGGGGTGACATTCTAAGGATGGGCCGACAATGGTTTGGCCGCGCGTGGCGCAAATCACGGGATCTGGAGAGGTATTTTAGCTAACAAACAAGCAGCTTGCTATTCCCTGCAACACCACCCCCTAAGCGAGTCTACCTTACACTACGTATACACCTGTAGCATTTGTTTTGATCGTTTGTTCTGAACCTTGGTCGTTATAGATAAAAGGGATTGTCTGTTATTATATAGTTACTGAGCCAAAACTTTTTTTAAACGGTAAACGACGTAAATAGTTGTTAATTGGGAATGTGAATATTTGTAATTGCTCATGTATGAATGCACTCATTAATGTTGTTGATGTTTTAATTAAAGTATTAGGCTATGCATCCTAGTTTTAACGTACACTATTTTGTTAGTCGGTGAGAGAACTTCTATGTGGGCAGTTACCAGCTAACCTTCGGTGTGGTTGTGGTTCTATCCAGGCTATCTTGTGCCGGTGTTCTTTTAAAGCAGATATAGTGCTGCCTTCACTGTGTATAGCATGCCATGAACACCTGGCACGAGACCACACGCAAGTCTATTTATCCTGACACCGGGTCGTTCAGTCTTCGTACTACCCATATATTTGCTTGAGCGTAAGCAAGGGAGCTATGCCACTACCATTTTAACGACTTTGGTATGTCGCAGCCCGGGATCAAACCCAGGGCCACCCGTACCAGGAGCCAACGTTCTACCGATTGCACCACCAGGTCCGGTAAAGCCTGATTACAGATGTTACTTATCTGTCTAACTGAAATATTGTTGGTGGGACGATAACCCCAACAAACAAATGTCGCTGTACAGTATCGGCAAAAGTGCCGACAAATCCCATCCCATCCCAACAAACAAACTTATCCGTATTGTTTAATCTACTTTTAAGATTTCGGCTTCTAATGAGGACCTGCCTATTTTTTACATATTTTTGACAGTGCGATCAGTTTGAAGGATTTCCGAAATGATCTTAAGACGCTATTTATGTCTTTGAAGGATTTCCTAGATGATCTTAAGACGCTGTTTATGTCTTGTTATTGGAACAATGATTTTTGTATAATGTGTTGGACTCTCTGCTGACTCTGTCGTTACATCCAGGAAAACATTGTGAAATCTACTAGTCAAACTATTCTGTTGGTATCGCACATGCCTTGTGACTTGGATAATTATCGCCAGCATCTAGAACGGCAAACGTCCATATTTAACTTTGTAAAAGAACTATCCCGAACATGGATGATGGCAGCATGGTTAATGTGTTTTATTTTTATTTGTAGATGAGGGCCTGTGGTATTTCGTTAATGTCTATGTGACAAAGTGCCGTTAGAAAAATCAAGAGACTTGGTCGATTCTTTCCGCTGAGCTGAACGCCTCCGATTGTTTCAGACTATTTGTGGGAAAGGATAAATTTCGGGGCACACTTTCTGATCTTCCGCGTTCTAAAAGATCATATTGTCCCGGACGCCAAGTTTTTGCATAAAGTTCATCCCGGTCCTGACATAAATATGTAGAGACATAATTAATATACCCATCTCCTCTTGTTGATGTCATATCTGACATATATATGTGGAGACATAATATACCCATCTCCTCTTGCTGATGTTATATCTGACATATATGTGGAGACATAATATATCCATCTCCTCTTGTTGATGTCATATCTGACATATATATGTGGAGACATAATATACCCATCTCCTCTTGTTGATGTCATATCTGACATATATATGTGGAGACATAATATACCCATCTCCTCTTGTTGATGTCATATCTGACATATATATGTGGAGACATAATATACCCATCTCCTCTTGTTGATGTCATATCTGACATATATATGTGGAGACATAATATACCCATCTCCTCTTGTTGTTGTCATATCTGACATATATGTGGAGACATAATATACCCATCTCCTCTTGTTGATGTCATATCTGACATATATATGTGGAGACATAATATACCCAACTCCTCTTGTTGATGTCATATCTGACATATATATGTGGAGACATAATATACCCATCTCCTCTTGTTGATGTCATATCTGACATATATATGTGGAGACATAATATACCCATCTCCTCTTGTTGATGTCATATCTGACATATATATGTGGAGACATAATATACCCATCTCCTCTTGTTGATGTCATATCTGACATATATATGTGGAGACATAATATACCAATCTCCTCTTGTTGATGTCATATCTGACATATATATGTGGAGACATAATATACCCATCTCCTCTTGTTGATGTCATATCTGACATATATATGTGGAGACATAATATACCCATCTCCTCTTGTTGATGTCATATCTGACAGATATATGTGGAGACATAATATACCCATCTCCTCTTGTTGATGTCATATCTGACAGATATATGTGGAGACATAATATACCCATCTACTCTTGTTGATGTCATATCCGACATATATATGTGGAGACATAATATACCCATCTCCTCTTGTTGATGTCATATCTGACATATATATGTGGAGACATAATATACCCATTTCCTTTTGTTGATGTTATATCTGACATATACATGTGGAGACATAATATACCCAACTTCTCTTGTTGTTGTCATATCTGACATATATGTGGAGACATAATATACCCATCTCCTCTTGTTGATGTCATATCTGACAGATATATGTGGAGACATAATATACCCATCTCCTCTTGTTGATGTCATATCTGACATATATATGTGGAGACATAATATACCCATCTCCTCTTGTTGTTGTCATATCTGACATATATGTGGAGACATAATATACCCATCTCCTCTTGTTGTTGTCATATCTGACATATATATGTGGAGACATAATATACCCATCTCCTCTTGTTGTTGTCATATCTGACATATATGTGGAGACATAATATACCCATCTCCTCTTGTTGTTGTCATATCTGACATATATATGTGGAGACATAATATGCCCATCTCCTCTTGTTGTTGTCATATCTGACATATATGTGGAGACATAATATACCCATCTCCTCTTGTTGTTGTCATATCTGACATATATATGTGGAGACATAATATACCCATCTCCTCTTGTTGATGTCATATCTGACATATATATGTGGAGACATAATATACCCATCTCCTCTTGTTGATGTCATATCTGACATATATGTGGAGACATAATATATCCATCTCCTCTTGTTGATGTCATATCTGACATATATATGTGGAGACATAATATACCCATCTCCTCTTGTTGATGTCATATCTGACATATATGTGGAGACATAATATACCCATCTCCTCTTGTTGATGTCATATCTGACATATATATGTGGAGACATAATATACCCATCTCCTCTTGTTGATGTCATATCTGACATATATGTGGAGACATAATATACCCATCTCCTCTTGTTGATGTCATATCTGACATATATATGTGGAGACATAATATACCCATCTCCTCTTGTTGTTGTCATATCTGACATATATGTGTGGAGACATAATATACCCATCTCCTCTTGTTGATGTCATATCTGACATATATATGTGGAGACATAATATGCCCATCTCCTCTTGTTGTTGTCATATCTGACATATATGTGGAGACATAATATACCCATCTCCTCTTGTTGATGTCATATCTGACATATATATGTGGAGACATAATATACCCATCTCCTCTTGTTGATGTCATATCTGATATATATGTGTGGAGACATAATATACCCATCTCCTCTTGTTGCTGTCATATCTGACATATATATGTGGAGATATAATATACCCATCTCCTCTTATTGATGTCATATCTGACATATATATGTGGAGACATAATATACCCATCTCCTCATGTTGCTGTCATATCTGACATATATGTGTGGAGACATAATATACCCATCTCCTCTTGTTGATGTCATATCTGACATATATATGTGGAGACATAATTAATATACCCATCTCCTCTTGTTGATGTCATATCTGACATATATATATGTGGAGACATAATATACCCATCTCCTCTTGTTGATGTCATATCTGACATATATATGTGAAGACATCATATACCCATCTACTCTTGTTGCTGTCATATCTGACATATATATGTGGAGACATAATATATCCATCTCCTCTTGTTGATGTCATATCTGACATATATGTGTGGAGACATAATATACCCATCTCCTCTTGTTGATGTCATATCTGACATATATATGTGGAGACATAATATACCCATCTCCTCTTGTTGATGTCATATCTGACATATATATGTGGAGACATAATATACCCATCTCCTCTTGTTGATGTCATATCTGACATATATATGTGGAGACATAATATACCCATCTTCTCGTACTGCTGTCATATCTAACATATATATGTGGAGACATAATGTACCCATCTCCTTAACATGAAGAAAGGAATAACTACTGTTCATAGAAACCTCAGAATATACGAAAAATAAATCTGGGGGCAACCGTGCGTCTCTATTTCTTTGTTAATCTTTACTGTTTTTTTTATTAAATTGCTGCTATTGTTGTTAATATCCTTGCACAACACTTTTCTAAACAGGAATCATAATAATAATAACTTGATAACAATGTGATTGTTAAGCAGAGTGTTAAAATTGCAAAGAATACACATATTTCGTGTGAGAACCAGGCATACGTGTATTTCTTCTATTCACTTAGTTCCATAAGATTATCAAACACACAGTAACACAAAATTATATAACTATTTTGACATATTAGTATCGACATAAAGTTGTGTTATGCTCGTTTATCTTAAATTGTATAACAAGCGAGTTTGGAAAACACTATTATTACAAATAAAATGCTTCATACATGTATATACAACTACACCCTTTAATGTTTGACATTTTTGTTATTATTATTATTATTGAGCGTCGGCTTGAGAATCGGGAGGTCGCGGGTTCAAACCCCGGCCGGGTAAAACCAAAGACTTTAAAGTTGGTAGTAGTGGCTTCCCTCCTAACTCTCGGGGCAAAGTGGACAGCATTACGCCTGACTCGTCGGAGTCAGTATAATGGACCGACCGGGTTCAGTCCCTGGGTACCTCATAAGTGCCCCTGTGCTATAATGATAGAAATGTCGCTGCACAGTATCGGCAAAAATGCCGGCAAATCCCATCCCATCCCTATTATTATTATTATCATCATCATTTCAAGCTGGGTAGTTTACAAAAGTAACTACCACTTCATTGACGTAGGTACATTCGTGTTGCAAAATCCACACTAAAGCAATGATGATGCAATACCTGTGGACCACATGGGGCATTCAATACTGCGGTTTAAGATTAACTTGCAATGTTAAGTATTAGTGCGCGCGTGTTAGCTATGTATAAAAATAGAATTACATCGTGAATACGAATAATGAATAAAGATTTAAGCACTATAACTACAATGGCCTTTGACAATTTGTTTACCTTGATATACCTTATTTGATGGCGTTTCAATGCATTTTTGTTGGACGAATGTCAGTTTTAACTCATATCTATATACGTAGCAACACGCGCTGATGTTCTGCATAATTGACTTCTCAGCACGAGTCACTGTGTACATGCATGTTAAATTTTTGTTAAAAAGCGTGACGTCATACCCACCGGTGAATTGATCATTGCCTTATATGTATGCATGGGCAAGGGGTCGTGTTTGCAAGCATTTTTGCTGTTATAAACATAGTGTTTATTACGCAACAACTGTAACGGCACCAAGTTTGTGCATGCGCGAGCCTGAGTCAGCCGAAGGAATGACAGAGGAGTGCCTATTTTCTTGGTTCGAGAATACTCTTTCTAGCCAAAATAGTTAATTTAAATATTTCTTTAATATTTGTATTAGGGCGTTTAACCTAACAGACTAACAGGTAATTGATAGAAACTTTTTAAAATGTTGGCATAGAGAAATTAAAGGTGGTATCCGACTGTTTAGACCAGACTTTTTTTACAAACAATCAAATAAATTATCGTCACCTGAAAGCTATCCGCGAAATGCTGTTGATTGATGTCCTACATTATTGTAAACAAAGAGACCGTCGAGGACCGGTGATGCTCCCTGAATGGGTATTTTGTCACAAAAACGGTTTGTTGTAAAACGATGAAGGTGAATTGAAGGCTGGACACGATTTTGCTTCAAGAACACTGTGACCTTGAGATGGGATGGGATCGCTACCTTAAAGGTCAAGGTCACAGACCCCGGCCGGGTCAAACCAAAGACTTTAAAGTAGTGGTTTCCCTCCTAACGCTCGGGCTAAGCGGGCAGCATAACGTCTGACTCGTCGGTGCCATATAATGGACCGGCCGGGGTCAGATCCTGGTCACCTCATAAGTGCCCCAGTGGTTTATTAATAGAAATGTCGCTGCACGGTATCGGCAAAAATGCCGGCAAATTCCATCCCTATAACTTAAAAGTAGACCGAGAAACGTTAATTCAAGTTTCAAGAGTTTTTAATGACTACCCTTGCGAAGATCCGATTCACAATTATACGGTCCTGTTTATGTCTAAATCAGTTGTGTGGCCATTTTGATTACAGAACACAGATACAAACAGTAATACAATTTTATTATGAAAATAACAAAATACATTTTGTGCTGTGCCTGATACAGAACAGCTGTATAAACACAACAACACTTTAACCGCCGGCAGTTTAACTTTAATGAAGTGATGAGTAAAACTGTTATAACACATTCTGCAAGACAAAACAAGGCAGAATCACAACATGCATACTTTATTGGGTTTATGTCCCAGCAACAGTATTTAAGTTGTCTGGAGACGGTGTCCACTTACGGCAGATATATTCGGTGGGTACAGCATGCCGTGAACTTCTAGATTAGCTAGACATACCGCCAGATACAAGAACCCTGTTATCAGGACGAACATATCGTGGCGATCAATTTCTTAATAACTATACATTAACAAATAGATATACACTAACACAAACATTTGAAAGTCCTTAATAAATATACACTTTGAAACAGTTGTAAGTCATTACCAAAATATACACAAATGCATTGTATTGTCCGTTAAAATAATTTGAGACTAATAAATATGCCGCTTATGTTCGGCTATCTATTTATAGAAACATGCATCGGTTTGTACTTTCGGATTTATACGCAATCGGCTTTAATACACAATAACACTGGAGCGCATACTAACGAAGTACATTTGGTCTACTGGTAATAAGGATGGTCAAGCAGGTGGTTGTGGGTTCGTGTTAGAATTTTTTGTTATTTTCTATGTTTAGCGCGGGAATATGTAAGCATGTGGCACGTTTGTCACCATTTACACTATAATATGAAATTAATGCGAAAAAAACATTCAGAAAAAAATGATACAAAAAAGAAAACAAAAACAGAAGGAGTGGGGACTCGAACCAGCGACCTTCGATTCTTGTAGAACGGAGGCTCTTACCACTGTGCCAACTTACTTTTACCTATTTCGTTCATCAAACAATTATTTATTCTTAAAATCATTCACGGAAATTACCGAATTCTTCCGATATTTTACGGACAGTGATGAGTCTCATGTTAATTCTAACTGACAATAACATCAAAGCACCTGTAGATATAACTGTCATGAAGGCAAGATTAAGATAAAGAGTTGTATAAACTAACATGTCGGTGGACCGATAAAAATTTAAGTATAAAAAAATAAATTTAACAAACCAGATCAAAACTATTTATCAGTACATAGTTCAGGTCATTATTTACAAGATTAAGCTTTTTAATTTAAAACAAAGAGAAAAAGATAACATTTAAGTTCATTTAGAATTTTTTAAGTTTAAAATATATATATATATATATATATATATATATATATATATATATATATATATATATATATATATATATATATATATATATATATATATATATATATATATATATAAACCTTCTAAGAAATGTTGTTAAGGGAAACACATAAAAAGCCTATATATAGGCTTTTTATGTGTTTCCCCTTAACAACATTTCTTAGAAGGTTCTTTAAAGGTTATATACATAATAAATATGTTCCTGACACGGAATGAGATCATGGCTGGAATAATGTTGTATACTTTTCTATAAGGTCACGTGATATGTTGTGGAAACCTGCTTGACAGAGTGCCGTTAGAAGAATCTGCAGGTTTGGCCGACCCTGTACACCGACCCAATCATCCAGATTGTTTAAAACTAGTTGAGCACACGGACATCTTTCGGGACTCACTTTCTGGTCTTCCGCGTTCTGATAGATCTTGTTGTGCGGGACGCCAAGTTTTTTATAAAGTTCGTGCGGATCATGACATATATTTAATGAGACGTAATTGATATACACATCTCCTCTTCTTAATATGACACCTACAAAGTCTTGGAATGGAATCCCTTTTACGTCACAGAGCGAACACGTGGACGGAATGGAATCTCCGCACTGGTAAATGGTACTCGGAGCCATGTTGGGTTGGGCAGAAGAGACAGGTTGCGGAGACATTGCTTCTGAAAAATGGGAATTAGTTCTTAATCATGCATTCCAGTTATTTGAGAAATAATGAAATTAAAGATGATGAGAGTGGTAATAAAGTTTCTTAATTATATTTTTACAAAATAAACAACTCAAATTAAACATAAACAATAACAGGCTAAATCTTCGAGCAAAAATAAACTATTGGTATTTTTCTGGACCAAATAAGAGGTCAAACTCTAAAAGGTGGTATCCGACAGTTTGCTCAGGTACATGTAAAAATATCTGACCCCTGTTTGGGATATTTGTGGATTACTTCTGCAGACGTCCGACAGTTTGCTCAGGTACATGTTAAAATATCTGACCCCTGTTTGGGATATTTGTGGATTACTTCTGCAGACGTCCGACAGTTTGCTCAGATACATGTAAAAATATCTGACCCCTGTTTGGGATATTTGTTGATTACTTCTGCAGACGTCCGACAGTTTGCTCAGGTACATGTAAAAATATCTGACCTCTTTTGTGGATATTTGTGGATTACTTCTGCAGACGTCCGACAGTTTGCTCAGATACATGTAAAAATATCTGACCCCTGTTTGGGATATTTGTGGATTACTTCTGCAGACGTTCGACAGTTTGCTCAGGTACATGTAAAAATATCTGACCTCTTTTGTGGATATTTGTGGATTACTTCTGCAGACGTCCGACAGTTTGCTCAGATACATGTTAAAATATCTGACCCCTGTTTGGGATATTTGTGGATTACTTCTGCAGACGTCCGACAGTTTGCTCAGATACATGTAAAAATATCTGACCCCTGTTTGGGATATTTGTGGATTACTTCTGCAGACGTCCGACAGTTTGCTCAGGTACATGTAAAAATATCTGACCCCTGTTTGGGATATTTGTGGATTACTTCTGCAGACGTCCGACAGTTTGCTCAGATACATGTAAAAATATCTGACCCCTGTTTGGGGATATTTGTGGATTACTTCTGCAGACGTCCGACAGTTTGCTCAGGTACATGTAAAAATATCTGACCCCTGTTTGGGATATTTGTGGATTACTTCTGCAGACGTCTGACTGTTTGCTCAGGTACATGTAAAAATATCTGACCCCTGTTTGGGATATTTGTGGATTACTTCTGCAGACGTCCGACTGTTTGCTCAGGTACATGTTAAAATATCTGACCCCTGTTTGGGATATTTGTGGATTACTTCTGCAGACGTCCGACAGTTTGCTCAGGTACATGTAAAAATATCTGACCCCTGTTTGGGATATTTGTGGACTACTTCTGCAGACGTCCGACAGTTTGCTCAGGTACATGTAAAAATATCTGACCCCTGTTTGGGATATTTGTGCATAACCTCAGCAGAAGTTCATGCCAAAGTCAAAGCAAAGGCGATTTTGAACCTTTTCTCAATTTGAAGAATGGACAACCCGTTAAAATAGCTCATAATGTTGTTTCGAATCTATAAATAATTACGACTAGGATTTCTGATAAAAATAGACGTCGACTTCAGTGCTTGATGAAACTAATTTCAAGAGTAGGTGGACACGTGCTTTTCTTGCTTAAAATAGCTAATGACCAAGTGCTTTTCTTTCAAAAATAGCTTACTGCGCACCGTTGCGCAGATAGGAAACTTTTGTTTGTAATGACAATTGGAGAGTTATGCTTTAAATATCACAAAGATATTTAGGGCATCAGTAAGCAGATTCTTGCGGGATTTGTTGACGTGACAATAATTTATTGGGTTGTTTGATGAGAAAGTGTTTGTTCCAAATTGTCGGATACCACCTTTAAATAACGAGTCTATTTCTTGTACTCCTTAGAATTAAGAAGGCACGCTCGATCGTCATACTCACTCCATTCAGTCCATTTAATGTCCGGTACCGCGAATAGTACATGTACAATTAATACAATCCCGATCTAACTATTTCTTGGTCGAATTTAACCGATAGAATTTGTGTACATACATGTAATATAACATGTATAGGTACTTTTATGGCTCACAAGAAATCATTTGTCAATTTCACTAGCATACCTACAATGAGTAAAAACGATACTACGAACAAATTGACTAATTGGTTTATTATGCATTAATATCTTAACTATTAACCTAATGAAAAAAAACGTGTTGTTTTTTCTTTCATCTGTTAAACCAATACCATACAGCCTAGAAAGCAGCCAGTTTAATGTTATGTGCCTCGATATTTAATTTTCCAATTCTATTAAGCTACGATTCATTCTTACTTAGGAATTAAGAAAGTTTGTTTACCCCCAACTTTTACATCACGGTATCTTGCGAGCCATCGAAGAAAGGATAGGTAAAAACTGCACCAAACATTTGGTAACAAACCTGGACCAGAAGACCGAAATTCCTCCAGTTCGGCGTGTAGAGGCCTCTCTTGATCACATGACGTCACTGTATTCGGCATGTGGTCGGGGCCGTCAGTGTCGAAATCTTCTTGTGGCAAGAGTGCTTGGCCAGGTCCTATTTCAGCATCAGTTTCCACTGACACAAAGCCCTGAGATTCTACTCCTAAAATACAAATATGAACATTTAAATTGATATTTCTGTATATAGTTCAGCTTTAAATTGTAAATTTAATATAAAACATGTACAGGTATATAAAAAAAAATATATAAAAAATCGCAATTGTACACAACGTTTAAGAAATATAAAACTTTTTACTATAACAAAAAGCTCGTGTGCTATTAATATTACAAATTTAATTCAATATAGTGCTTTAAAGGTGGTATCCAACAGTTTGGTCTAAGTGTGGTTTTTTTTGTCTCCAAATAATTACCTAAATAACGGGTACCTGAAAAGGTATTGCAAAATAGTGTTCATTGATGCCAAAGATCTGCATGAACTGTGAAGAACACATTCACACTCGTCATTACAAACAGGGGTTTCCTATCCGAGCCACTGCAGAGGTTGCTATTTTTTAAACTTTAATAACCACGTGACCACTTACTTTTATAAAGTCACTCAGGTAATCCGATCTGATATCGATATCTATTTAAGCAGAGATCACTATCGCGCTTTTTATGCAGTTGGAAAAGCTCAACATTTAGAGTATTTTTTGCGATTAGTACAGTCCAGTAATGAAGTTAGTGTTCAAAAACTTATAACAACCAAAGAATGAGTTTATGCAAAAAGTATGTTTTTGTTTGTTTGCTTTTGAAATACATCGCAGCAACCATTTATGATAATTATAGCGACATGCAGCTATTTGGTGGAGGAATCCCGCAGAGAAATATCTGGGTAGAACCACCGGCGCACCGCAAGTCAGTTGGAAGACCTTCCCACATTAAGTCCTTCGTCCCTAACGGGACTCGAACCCACGCGGTGAGAGGCTTAGCATAGCAGTCAGGGGAGTTATAAATCGGCGACTCTACCACTAAGCCACGGGCGCCCAGCAGAAAGTATAACCAAATTCCCCAAAGCAGTGGTTATATAAAGGTACGTGCATTTAATATAGGCAAACTGTCGGATAACTCATTAAATGTCATTTTAAGATATTTTAAGATATAGCTTTACATCAACACAATATCTGTACTTACTGTCTCGCGTGAGTAGACATCCTGCTGTTATTACCCGCCTGACCCTGGGGTGGATTAACACCACAAAAACGACTATAGGCACCCCAATACTGATCAGTAGTAGTACAGTTACATTGGCAAATGGAGGCTCGTCTGTTTCTATAGGAGACAAAAAGGAAACAAAGCAAAGATAAATTAAAGAAACTGTAATCAACTTCACAGACCATAATATTTAATACATCGTTACATGTCCCTAATTACTGCTGCTATAAGCTCACAACAGACCCTGAATAAACATGTAAATTACAGAACAGAACAGACAAACTACCTGTACGACCGGACACAGTGTGCAAAGTATATTTAACTATAGACAACTCTATTAAGATATAGAAATATGTATATATGCTAAAAAATACGGGTATTTAGAAGTGCTCATAAATGCGGGTATTTAGAAGTGCTTAGAAATACGGGTATTTAGAATTTCTCATAAATAAAGGCATTTAGAAGTGCTCATAAATACGGGTATTAAGAAGTGTGTCTTAAGTTTCGACCTGTTACAGCCGCTGGAAATCGTATTTAAGAAGTGTTTCATTCGTTGGTGAGCATTTTAAGGGGGTAAAGGAAGTGCCGCTTTTTGATTGGTTAAAATTAAATAGTTTTGAACGCTACATTAGACAGGTAAACAGGACGAGTAACAGAATCTATAGTGTGGAAAAAGGATAGAATAATGAAAGACATTCAGAATGATGAAACTAAAACAAGTTGATAATATACGAATTTTAATACAGAAACAAGAACTACAATTTATGTAAAAAAAGGAGAATTAACAAAAAAAGCAGCAACAACAAAAGACACTGTGAACATGTATATAGTTAACTAGTATATTTTATTATTTATTAAAAGATGTTAACCCAAGATCCTTAAAAAAGCCTGTCCAGTTCTAAATCAACCTTGCTTTCAGTAAATCTACTGTTCAGGTACCTTCCTCTAGCACATTTCTAAACAGAGGCAGGAATAGGGATGGGATGTTTGCCGATACTGATCAGGAGCATTTCTATCATTATCCACAGCGGCACTTATGAGGTGCCCAGGAATTGAAACCGGCCGGTCCATTATACTGACACCGACAAGTCAGGCGTAATGCTGTCCCCTTAGCACCGAGCGTTAGGAGGGAAGCCACTACTACCAACTTTAATCAACTAATGTCTGGTTTGACCCGGCCGGGGTGTGAACCCGCGACCTCCCGATCCGCAAGCCGACGCTCTACCAATTGAGTTATTGCGGCCGGTCTAGAGACAGGAATAAACAGATCTATGGATCTCGAAAACGTATAAAATAAGAAAATGGTAGTTTGATGTTGTTACTCTTACGGCCGCGGTTGTTATTCGTGCTGCCTTCTGTTGTTATTCTTAGTTAAATGAAATATATCTTATATTTATAACAGTAGTTATTCGCACCTTTGGTTTCTGGTATGTGCCTTCCAATTTTACCAATGGAACTGTCATTTTGATGATCGGACTCACTTACAACCGTCACGATCAAAGGCGTAAGTGTTGTCCCTGTCGACTTGGTTTCCTTGGTTTCTGATCTTGGAACCTTTTCACACGGTAAGGAAACACTGCTGTACTCGTCCCGAAAGCTACCAAACAGAAAGCTAATGTTACAACATGCCTGTGGTATTACTTCGAAGAATCAACTATTATTTGGCTTAACCTCAGTTTTCAGGGTCATCCCGAGCGAATCTAACAGCGACTCGCATTGGCAGAAACCCCAGACAACACCATATATAGTATTATTCCTATTAAACATATCTGGAAGGATTTTTAGGACGGGTGGTTAAGGCAATCATAAACATTCCAAAGTTACATCCCCTGGGTTCAGCATAATGCATAACACATCATTCGACTCTGCGGTCATAGTTATAAAGAATCGCAGTTTGGTTTTCTGACTTAAGCTAAGAAATATCCTAAAATCTACAATTTTCCCATAAGATTTAAGAAAAGTCCTTAAATTTCATTCATAAAACCATTAAATCTAAAATAGTCTTGGTACCTTTCAAAATTTAAGGTAATTTCTTAGTTTTAGAAAGAAAAAGCATCTAAGATTTTTTATGAATATGACACCTGTTCGTGTCTATTGAGACGTATTAAATGTAGAGATGTAAACGAAGTGAGCATGTTGTCGAAAAAGTAAACTCTTTTGGTTTCATAAAAAAGTTTAAAAACTTCTGAAGAAAAGGACGCATAAATAATTTTATTAATGCCTCAATTGTAGTGGATTGTAGAGAATCGTTTAATTACCGTTCTCCAATCTAAAGTTTATTTTTGTTTGGAAAAGTTTTGTTGATTATAAGTAATAATAACTTATATTGTTATAATAAACACATACAATGTAATAAACAAATGAGTTTAACCTGTGTCGATAAACCTACCCTGGCAGGCAGCTCCCACAAACGGCGTCATGGTCTAGACGGCAGGCTAACTCTAATTTTCTGTTCATGTTGCTGCAGTTTACCATACATTGCCTGCATGTGCTCGAGTCTGAATACTGACTAGGACCACATGGCTCGCATGGTGAACACTTCTCTGCCCCTTCCAGGATCTACAAATATATATGGGCTGATGAAAAACGTTAAAGGTGGTATCCGCCTATGTAAAATACATATAACAATATCAAACCACTGCTTTGGGGAATTTGGGCATACCTTTTGTATAAATGTTTACTTTAGTCTTAATAAAGACGATTTTGAACACCAACTGAAGTGCTGGACAGAACGTATCGCGAAAAAAACACTCTGTGTATTCTTTCACGATAGTGGTCCCTATGCTATATAACGTGATTTCAAAAGTAAGTGGTCACGTGGTTTTCTAAGTTTAAATATAGCTATCTACAGCTGTATTTGAGAAAATAAATGTTGGTCCAAACAGTTCGGTACAACCTTTAATACGAAGTGGCAAACGGTGTTGAGGTAAATAAAGACAATAATTAGTATACAATCTGACATAAATGTAATGTGCTTCGGCAGCTAGTAAAGTTCACAGCGCAAACACATCACAAAACACACACTCACACACAAACGCACGCACACAGTCACGCACGCACACACGCACACACACACACGCACACACACACACACACACATCTATGCACACAGTCTATCAGGGCTTTGCTTTTCGACCCGTTTTGAGACCGATATTGGGTCGTGCCCCCAATCACAAAAAGTACGTGTTGTAGCCATTTTCAATGAAAGAATTTCCAATTTAAAGAACAAAAAAAAATGTAATAGTCACACCTGGTCAAATAAATGATATAACTGACTACTTCAGTCACATGAGAAATGGATATTTTGCTTTATAAATGAGTGAAATAGAAAAGTTGAATGAAACAAATATCTTTATTTTGTTATATATATATATAATATACGGTTTGAGATTTTTCCAATTTTTGTCTAAAACGACACGAAAAATTCCCAATTCTTGGGGTCGGGTCATGTTCCTAAAATGGTGAGGAAAAAAAAAACGCTATACATATTTCATGTTTGCCAAAATGTATGTTTATGTTCTAGCTGTTAAAGACAGGTGTACACGCCTGTCTCCAGCGTAATCGATTTTTATGATATCCCATTTGAGTCAATACAGATAAAAGTTTTCATTAAAAACAACAACATAATATCCATTAACATCATGGCTTCGGTAAAGTCCGGAGACGTTTCCGGAAATTTCCGTAAAGGTAATAAACTTCTGTGCTGCATCAGGTAAAATAAATGACATTTTCAATGACAATAAGACGGGTTGGTAAAGTTAAAAAACAAACTGTTTACAAGTTTATGTTAGCGATATAAATACCCGTTAAGTGAAATGACATACATGTACTACACGTACTTGTTTCTTTAGAATAATTTCGCGCTCGGGTACCTACAAGTAGATAAATAGTGTGTCCTTAATATTGACAAAGTGCCGCGCCCAGTCACGATCTTGGTATCATGCCAGTACAAAAATGTAACTGCTACTGCACTTTGTTTACACTCCTACATTTTGAAATACATACGGGACAAGAGAGACGAGCATGTCGTATGGTGCAATGTAATGAGTCAACGGGTAAATCGGTCATGGAACTACTGTTATACCCATATCAGCCATGGCTAGCATGGTAGAGCGTCGGCTTGCCATCCCATCCCTTGTCTAGCAAGTACAGCCATGTTTCACACTCGTAAGGTACGGGCAAGTTCTTGTCCGTGATAGTGTTTGATAGAGGACAGGCAATATTAATGCTAGAAGATTTAAGTTTATAAATTTAATTAATAACCTAGAAAAAAGTCAAATGTTAGGTACCGATATACGTCAGAACATACATCCGACAGAAATTAAAAGCTATGTCGTTATGCGTCCACACTCCGAAAATATATTCAAGTCTTGAACAAAGAACATCATGCCGCCTCTAAATAAAATCTTTTAGATCCACTCTATCTAGAACTAAAATAGCGTTGTGTGATTTGTTGTTGTTGTTGTTTAATTATTTTTAAATTATTATTTGAAATACATCCGCAGCGACCAGTTGTGATTTTCATAGAGACGTACAGTTATTTGCTCACCGCATGTCAGCTGTAAGACCTTCCCACAAAAACTTCCTCCTCCCCGGACAGGACCCACGCGATGAGAGGCTAAGCAGTAAGGTGTTTTACAGGCTGCAGAGATTGCTATTTCTTTAACTTTGAAAACCACATGACCACTTAAATTATAAAGTCATCCGGGTAATCCGCTCTAGACGTCGATATCTATTTTTAGCAAAGACCACTATAGCGCTTTTTTATGGAGTGGGAAAAGCGGAACATTTAGAGTATTGTTTAGCTATTAGCACTGTCCGGTAATTACGTAAGTGTTTAAAATCGTCCTTATAACGACTTAAGGATGAGTTTATGCAAAAATGTTTTGTTGTTGTTTTGGTTTCTTTTGATTTTGAAATACATCGCAGCGACTATGTGTAACCATAAAAGCGACATTCAGCGACATCTAGCTATTTGGCGGAGGAAGATCCCAGACAGATGTCTGGGTAGAACCACCGGTTCACCACTAGTCGGCTGGAAGACCTTCCCACATTAAGTCCTTCGCACTGAACGGGACTCGAACCCACGCGGTCAGAGGAGTTATAAATCGGCGACTCTACCACTGTTGGTGCACCAAATCTTATAGCTCCGCACTGTGTAGAACTGAAATACAGTTTTAAAATACATTGCCGCGACGTAATTGTGATCATTATGGCAACATGTAGCTGTTTTAGTGGAGTAAAGTCTCAAGACAAATGTCTGAGTAGAACCACCGGCGCAGCGAAGGTCAGCTGAAATACCCTTCCCTTCATAATAAATACTTTGCCCAAGACGGTGCGAGGGTGGGCTGTCCAATTCGACCCAACCACTCAGCTACACTCCCCCCCCCACTTCCCCACCCACCCCACAACCACCGAGCGTTTATATTTATACGATACATGTGATACCATTTTTTTGTAAGTTTCACACGCACATTTATGTCTGAAGAATTGTATGTAAATCTATTTGATCAAAAAAACAGATGTTTAAGATAAGAGACCGGTGTTTGTGATTAGTCGACGAAAATATCATCGAGAAGATTTACATATATAAACTCAATCGACTAAAAAAGAAAAAACTTGTATTACGACCGGACCTGGTCGCGCAATCGGTAGAGCGTCGGCTCCATGTACGGGAGGCCCCGGGTTCGATCCCGGGCCGCGACATACCAAAGTCGTTAAAAATAAGAGTGGTATAGCTACCTTGCTAACGCTCAAGCAAATATAAGGGTAGTTCCACGACTGGTTGGCCCGGTGTCAGGATAATGTGACTGGGTGTGGTATCATGCCAGGTGTTCACGGCATGCTATACACAGTGAAGGCAGCACTATTTCTGCTTCAATTGGACACCGTCTCCAGATAACTGAAATACTGTTGGTGGGACGATAAACCTAATAAACAAACAAACATTGTATTACGTCAATAGCGCAATCGTCATGTCTATAAATAGAACTGTCTTATAAATGGGCTTGGTCTAGCAGCGTACAGGTAGAAACAATCGATACATCAGCCTATATACAAGCGGCCTTGTTTGTTTCAAGTGAAAACGGAAATTGTGTATCAGCAAATTGTGTATAAGCAATTTCAAGACCTATATGATCCCAATTATTGTTCTGGAAATATCTGCTCTGTAATTTACTTAACATGTGTGTTACTGACAGTTTGACATGGCCTCTTGTTTATAAGTTGAAAGAACTTGTTTACCAACGAGCACAAACGTAAACAAGCGGTTGCGTATGGGAGTGTTCATGTGTGCTCCAAGGTGCGAGTGTGTGTGTGCGCGCGCGCGCGTGCGTGTCATGTAATCATAGCGTAAAAATATACATCTGGCTTGTAGTAGCATGTACCTTCATCAGCAGCGAACTTTTGTTCAAAATAAGTTTGTTTTTTATACATCGCACTGACACAATTATGGTCCTATTCGCGACGTCCAGCTTATTATTGATGAAGGAAGACCCCGGACTTATATATCCGGGTAGAACCACCGGCACACCGCAGGTTAGCTGGAAAACATCGCCACATGAAAGTTCTCGCCTCGAACCCACGCAGTGACTCTAACCGCTCGGCCACGGACTACCCCGTCAATATTATTGCGCTACCACTGTCAGGTCCGGTCTCGTTAAATAGATCAAGTAGCTTTAGGAACATATCGTAGTTTTATATAAGCACGAACATCTCTAAATGTTGTTCTAAGAATATTCATACTTAATGAGGTATAAATAAAAATGAAACTTACGTTTTTGACATTTCTGCCGGATCCAGCAGGACAACTTTTACACAGAGGCGCACCATTGACAAACGCTCCTAGTAGTACAACATTGAAAATAATGTTTGTATTGAGCTTCGCGTAACAAAACCCCATTTATTGTTTATTATACCGCAACCGTTAGAAAACTATTTAATAATCATTTAGCAACTGCTTCTATCCTCATTGAAATTCCGTCATAGTCTGCACGTTTCGGTAAAAAAAAAGTCTCGCCAAGCAATTCATATGAACATGTGATATGCATAACGTGTTCCTGCCTTCACGCCCATTTGCTGACCTAGGTAGGGAGATTGTTCTATTATTAGAACAGGGAAAACCTTCCAAGGGAAATCACTGCGACAGAAACTTCTAACTTATAGGTTAGACGCCACTAAATAAGTTTGTTCTATATTCTTTAGTGAATCGCGAAAAGTTGGAAACAAATTGCACCATGACCAAGTTAGAATGGAACCCCATAACCATATAAAGGTGAAACGAGCTAGTTATTGTCTATCAGAGACCCAGAAATGAGCCAACTTTTGCAACTTGTAAGAAGGTTCTGCTTCATAGAATGCACATATTGCTAAATTGCCAGTCGGTAACCCCCAAATTTCAATGAAATTCCTGTTAAAGTGGATCAGTCCATTGCTGTGCCTAGGGGTTCAAGACTTTTGCTTTCTTTTAATACACCATGGCTTCCTTTTGACACCAAAGGATTAAGATTATCTTCAAAATAGGAAATTTAATGCCAAAACGTAGCATCAGGCTGTTTCTAAAGAGAAAAAGTCGCACATTCTACTTCCGGTCGGTATTTAGTGTAACCACCCCTTATAGCGGTAACTGTCCTTGCAAGACCAAAATTTTTGTTAGAAAGATTTTTGGGAGAACATTCTGTCAGCAATACAAATGCCCATTGTATGACCGTCATCGTTATGGGAAAATCCAGATATAGTTTCGTTTCATGGAAAATGCCATTCATAGTAGTGAACAGTCTTTTTTATTTAAAACAAGTAGTAGTTATATAATGACTGCTCTCAGACTAGTGAGTGCGAAAATAAACTTCCTTCCTAAAAATATCAATACATATAAATAGATGGTTCCTATTAAATGTACGAATCGGGGCCACCCGTACTATTTCAATGTGACCCTGTTCTGCCGAAAGCTAAACATAAATGTCAATTTTGTTTTGAATTGAACCAGTAAAGTTAAAGATGGTATCCAACAGTTTCGACCAAAATGTATTTTCTCAAATAAGTCACATAAGTCATTGTTACATGAAAAGGTCCTTTAAAATGCTGTTCGTTGATGTTTTAGATCTGTGTAAACAGTCAAGCATAGATGTAAATCGCCACTCGTCATTGCAAACAGGTATTTCCTATCCGAGCCACGCTGCAGAGACATTTTGAAACTTAGAAAACCACGTGACCACATACTTTTGAGGTCACGTTGTATAGAAATCCGTGTAATCCGCTCTGACGTAGATATATATTTTTAGCAGAGACCGCTATCGAGCTTTTTATAAAGTTGGAAAGAATACTCATTCAGGGTGATTTTTTCGCAATTGGTTCCGTATAACAATTCAGTTAGTGTTCAAAATCGTATTTATTTAGACATAAGTATGTGTTAATATAAAAATAATGCCAGAATTCCCCAAAGCAGTGGTTAGATATTGGTACGTGTGTTTAACATAGGCAAGGGGTAAGAAACCACCTTTAAAGGGAGTATCCGATAGTTTGGACCAATTTTTTTTCGAACTACCAAATATTGTATTGTTACGTCAGATAAGATAGACCATTTTTTTCTTTCGAACTACTAAACATTGTGTTGTTACCTCAGATAAGATGGACCATTTTTTTCTTTCGGACTACCAAATATTGTATTGTTACCTCAGATAAGATGGACCATTTTTTTCTTTCGAACTACCAAATATTGTATTGTTACCTCAGATAAGATGGACCATATTTTTCTTTCGAACTACCAAATATTGTATTGTTACCTCAGATAAGATGGACCATTTTTTCTTTCGAACTACCAAATATTGTATTGTTACCTCAGATAAGATGGACCATATTTTTCTTTCGAACTACCAAATATTGTATAGTTACCTCAGATAAGATGGACCATTTTTTTCTTTCGAACTACCAAATATTGTATTGTTACCTCAGATAAGATGGACCATATTTTTCTTTCGAACTACCAAATATTGTATTGTTACCTCAGATAAGATGGACCATTTTTTCTTTCGAACTACCAAATATTGTATTGTTACCTCAGTTAAGATGGACCATATTTTTCTTTCGAACTACCAAATATTGTATAGTTACCTCAGATAAGATTGACCATTGTTTACATACAACATGCGAACGTGATCAGCGACATATGAATATTCTGTTCAACATCTCCTAATTTTTAAAAAAGTCCTTGTTATATTGCACATGAATCCAATCAAACGACGTGTAAAAAACGCGTTTCTTAATTACATATTGGATCATTAGCACACAAGCGTACACACGCTAAAACTGTGTCTCTACTGTTAACTATTTGTTATGACGATTGTGGCGCTATGGTTCACTTTTCAGACATGTGTAGGGCATCGATAAACAGCATTTTGCGAAATCTGTTCAGAAAGCTTGGTTTACTAAGATGTTTAATGAAAATATGTTTGGTCCAAACTGTCGGATATCAACTTTAAAGATCACGCTCTCTGCGGCTCCTTCCATCAACACTCTTTCTTGTGTAAATCCATGTCGCATTATTATGTTTTGTTCCTCCCCTCGCGTTATTTGTTTGGTATACGTCGCTAATTTTGCTATTTTCTACATTTGGCATGTCCTGGAACAGTGGTCACCTTGGCGAATGATACGAACCAATAGGGACTGTCAAAACTTGTGTAAGCACGCTTAGAACAGAAAACAGACCCGAGCACAGAGCAGAACGTTTATCATGAAAAGCAACAACAACAACAACAACACACTTATAACTATACATTATGCATTCACAAGTTAGCTGTTATTAGAGTAGTGTTGTAAAATTATTTACAGTTTAACTGCCATCATTCCACAATAAGTGAAGGGATGGTTAAAATAGTTAGGTGGTATCCGACAGTTTGGTACAAAAATATTTTCATTATACTTATATTTTAGTAACCCATTGTTATCTGAACAGATCTCGTAAAATGCTGTTTATCGATGCTCACACCTGTCGGAAAAGTGAACCATACGTCACAATGGTCATTACAAATATGTATTACCTATCTGAGTCACGCTGCATAGTTAGCTATTTTTAGACCAAGAAACCCATGTGACCACTAATCTTTTAGTTCATCCACGTCATCCGCTGTGACGTCGATTTCTATTTTTAGCCGGAATTCCAATCGTGCCGGAATTCCAATCGTTATTATTTACTGATATGGTTACATATATAAGATGTAGGCAAACTGTTCGATACCACATTTATTACCGAACATCAAATCATACGCTAAACATGCACATGTCATAAAAACAGCGGGTTACTTGAAAGCATATGCATAAAGGCAAGGGCAAACATGAAAGCACGTGTAGATATAACAGGCCTCCGAAAATGGATGACTAAAAATAAAGATGATTTTAAAATGATTTAAAGTACCATAAAAATATAAAGACGTTTTAGTGCAATTTGAAGGAAACTACAAATATATATTATGCCATTTTTATAGAAATCATTATAAACACATTCTGCTGACCTAAAACGTTGATTGTCTTATAAGAATTTTGGCAAAATAAAATGATTAGAAACATAAGAGTGTTGTAGAAGTGTATAAAACAACAATAAAAAGTTTTGTGAGTAAATTGATTTTTAGGGTTTCAATAGCTTTAAAGGGGTTAATATTGTTGTTTGTTTTCAATTTTGATTTGATACGATTCGTTAATTATACTAATTGATTCCTTAAAAGGAAATGAGATCATAACTGGTCGGTTGCCCTGACGTCGCACATGTTTAATAGGTCCAGTGATATATGATGGAAACCTGATTTACATAATGCGTCTAGTAAACTCTCTAGGCATGGTTGGCCTTTCACACCGACCCATCCATTTAGATTGTTCAAAACATGTTCAGCGAAAGGGCAATTCTCTTTCACTTTGTGGTCAGCCGCATTCTGGTAGAGCATACTCTTTGGGATGTCCAGCTCGTTATAAAGTACAGTTGGATCGTGGCATATCTTCATAGCCACATGCGCCAGATACCTGTCGCCTCTTCTCAAGATCACCCCTGCAGAGTCTTGGTATGACTTGGAATGTGTTTTACACAGTGAGCACGTGGACGGAATAAAATGATGGCACACAATGTATGTGATTCTCGGAGACGTGGTGAGTGGGGTATGGGAGATGGAATGTGCACCGGACAGCGGAGATATCGCCCCTGAAAAAATGGTGGGAGATTTGAAGTACGTATTCAAGAAAGAAACTTTGGTATGTTAAAATTTTATTAAACAAAAACAGGAAAATAATAGAATTACCATTTGTTGTACATGATTCTTATTTTAGGTTAGACGAATGTTAAATATGTAAAACATGTATAATAGGTTGTGAAGAATAAAAAAATAATCTAATAGTATATATCCATAATTTAAAAAAATCAACACATTTTTTCCAAATGTGTGGCTAATTACTAAAAGTTACTTCAATTAAACAAATAAGTATTTTCACAACTTAAATGATCAATCAGATGCCAGTATTTTTACAGGCTGACTTCTGTCCGGCGATAATAAATGTGAACTTCTCGACGAAGTGGCTAACTCTTTAGGCAAAGCTAAGGTTTTGGCTTGCGAGTGGGTAAATAATAAGGTAAACTCTAAAACAATAAATGTGTTTCCCCTACTTCTTAGCTTTTATAAGACACGCTCGACTTTAAAGCTCATCTATCTTGCTTTACTCTTTTGCATTGAGGGTTCATTACATTTACATCTGCCACATGTCACCGACTTACTGTCTCCTACCCAGAGTTATCGTTCATTATTCTCAAATATAACCCATCATAATGCAGGCGCGCGGCAACATATATTGAAATTCTTTACGCAAATAAGAGGTTGGAGGTTGCATTTGGCGAGCCATCGAAGAAATTATAGGTAAAAGTGCGCTAAAAGTCTGGTAACAAACCTGGACCGGAAGACTGAAATCCCTCAAGTTCACCGCGTAGAGGCGTCTCTTGATAACGTGAAGTCACGGTACCCTCCCCGTGGGCGGGGCCGTCGGTTTCCAAATCTGATTGTGGCAAGAGCGCTTGGCCATGTTCTATTTCAGCAACAGACTCCGGTGACCCAAACCGCAGAGACACTACACCACAACAAAAAATGTTTGGACCTTACAGTGTTTAGCTGTGCTTTACATTGAAAATATGAAACAAGTCTTGTATATATAGAAACAGTTAATACACACAATTTGCCGAAAACGACAAATATTAAACAATCTGTAATAAAACCTATCCTTACAATATAAAACAAATCTTTTGACTACGATTTTACACACTTCAATTCAATATAACAAATATATTTCGGTGTTTGTTTTATTTACCATATTTTCTTACGTATTTGAGTTCTTATCACTTTAATACTTTGTTTATTGGGTTTATCGTCCCAGTATTTCACTTATCTGGAGACGGTGTCCACTTGAAGCAGATATAGTGCTGCCTTCTCTGTGTATATCATGCCGTGAACACCTGGCATGATACCACACCCAGTCACACCCAGTCACATTATCCTGACACCGGGCCAACCAGTCGTGGAACTACCCTTATACTACCCGGGGCCTCTCGTACCTGGAGCCGACGCTCTACCGATTGCGCTACCAGGTCCGGTCTTAATACTTCGTATTATCAATATACGGCTATTTCAACGCATTGTCCGCACTTACTTTCTTGCTTCTTTCTTTTATGATGTCGCCTGCGAAAGATAACACATACGAGAATGGAGACTGAAGACCCCAATGCGAATATCACAGCAATTCCAGTATAAAGCCACGGGTTTATTTCTGAAGGGTTTATTTCTGAAAGAAAATGAATGGCAAAAGATACAGATAAATAAAACACTGATAAATTATAAAAAAATGAGCTTCATTGACAATGGTAGTTAACAAATTCCATGACATAATCGGCAGTTTGAGAAAAAAAAAAGGAACAAAGTCGGAAATTACTAGTATAGAAACAACAAAAAACGTGTGCTGAAAATTGCAGAAAACATCATTGACAACAAATGAACAGCTACGTTTATAGAAACATCAGAATATAAATAATTCTACAAACAAGGATACAATATATATGTAGTCTAAGGCAATGATGGGCGTTGTTTTCAGTTGGTTGTTGCTGGAAATTATTTCTGTTTTTTTGTTGCTATTGCTGTTAATATGTCATCAATCAGCACTTTACTAAACAGAGATTATCATGTATTACTTTTAAGAAAGCGTTGTGAAGGTTGCGCGGAAATCAAAAACATGATATATTGTAAATCTGGTAAACAGTTGAAATACAGATTTTTTTTATATAAGAAGTTATTATGCTTATTGCGTGGAGCAGTTTTTTCTGTTGTCAAAGATGATGGTAGTATTTCGGCTGTTGTAGTTGTAGCTGTTATCATCGTTGATTTTGATTTTCGAAATAAATATACATTGATATACATTATCAAATATGTATTATTATTAAATATACATAATAGACATTGACCGCATGACAGTAGTTACACGTACCTTTGGTTTCTTGTCCCTTGGTTTGCAATTTTTTACAGGGCATTGTCACAACTCTGTATTCATCACTAAACCTGAATCATTTGGACAAACATGTCAAACATGTCGACAGCATCACCCCGCATAATAAACAAATATTAATTTTCTGTAAGACATAAGACGTATTTGATGTCAAAGTAAAAACAAATTATTTCTATTTGTTTAGCATTCGATGACTCTAATTGGAAAGTAAATATTATGAAAAACATAAGAAGCGATGGAAGCCTGTGCGATTTTATCCCATTCAAGGTCTAAGAGACGAGAATTCTAGAAAGATTTAGTTAAATATTGTTTTACCACTACTACTACTACTACTACTACTACTACTACTACTACTACTACTACTACTACTTCTACTACTACTACTACAACTTCTACTTCTACAGTACTACTACTTCTACTACTAGGAATGCTACTTCTACTCCTACTTCAACTGCTACTACTTTTGCTGGTACTACTACTTCTACAACAGCTACTTCTACTACTAGTAGTAGTACTTCTACTACTACTACTACTACTACTACTTCTACTACTACTACTACTTCTACTACTACTACTACTACTACTACTACTACTACTATTACTACTACTACAACTGTTATTACTACAGTACTACTACTTCTACTACTGCTACTTATACTACAACTACAACCACTACTACTATTACTTCTTCTACTACTACGACTACTTCTACGACTTATTTTCCTTCTACCACTACCAGTAAACTACTACACACAGTACTGCTCCTCCTATTACTACTACTAAAACTACTACTACTTCTACTACTACAATTATTACGGCAACTGTGAAAGACCTAGCAAGCTCTATGACGTCATGATCTGTGTCCTCTCCTTCGTAACTTAATAAGTATCATATCAATGACCAATTTGTTGAATATGACAGAATATCGATGACAATTTTAGCCACTATTCTTGACATCAAACTCTACACGGACGTTTTTGACAGGCGAGAGAACCTTTGCAAATACATGCATCATTAGTGACTTTAAACTAAACGCAGTAACAGCAACGTGATTACCGTAACAATATGGAATAGAACAACAGATTAAACTTTCACTACCACTACTACTACTACTACTACTACTACTACTACTGCTACTGCCGCTGCTACTACTACTACAGCTGCTATCAATACTACCGTCGCTACTACTACTACTACTACTTCTACAACAGCTACTTCTACTACTAGTAGTAGTACTTCTACTACTACTACTACTACTACTACTACTACTACTACTACTGCTACTGCCGCTGCTACTACTACTACAGCTGCTATCAATACTACCGTCGCTACTACTACTACTACTACTACTTCTACTACTACTACAGCTGCTATCAATACTACCGTCGCTACTACTACTACTACTGCTACTGCCGCTGCTACTACTACTACAGCTGCTATCAATACTACCGTCGCTACTACTACTACTACCGCTGCTGCTGCTGCTACTTCTACTACTACTACTGCCGCTGCTGTTACTACTACTGCTACTACTACTGCCGTTGCTGTTACTACTACTGCTACTACTACTGCCGCTGCTGTTACTACTACTGCTACTACTACTACAGCCGCTGCTGTTACTATTACTGCTACTACTACTGCCGCTGCTGTTACTACTCTTACTGCTACTACTACTACTACCATTACTACTACTGCTACTACTACCGCTATTGCCGCTGCTGTTACTACTACTGCTAAATAAAAAATAATTACTTAAAACTTGACACGGGACTTAAGTTCTCGCACGTATTGAAGGTAGTTTTGTAAAGTGCCTCGACACAGGAAGTGGACCGTAAGTTTAATCTTAGGACTGCTCAGACTCGCCCAGCGCGGGTTCGAGTCCCGTTCGGGGTGAATGATCTCAGGTTGGAAGATCTCCTAGTCGACCTGCGTGCGCCGGTGGTTTTACCCAAATACTGGCCTGAGGTCGTTCTCCTCCATCATAGCTGCAAATCGTTATAATGACCAGAATTGTGTTGTTTAGGTGTATTTTAAAAAGAAGTTTAACGAAGTAAATATGCATACCCAGGCAAGCAACTCCCACAAGTTGCTTCTTGGTTGTAGCCGCATTTTGTGTCTAACTTTCTGTTAAGCTTGCTGCAGTCCACCTTACATGGCCTACATTTGGATGAAGATGGATCACTGTAGTTTCCGGGATCACATGGCTGAATCAAATATTTTATATTGTAAATAAATACATCTACCGAACCCTTAAATTCTTCATTCATGTATTGGATAGAGTCTATCAAGACGCTTCTATAGAGAATAGAAGCCGAAACAAGCGCAGCCGCCTCCCTCACTTCTACCTGTTCTACCAAAATGACATGTAATTCGCCCCCATAAAACTGTCAATCAAACTGTCAATCGTCCTGACTGTATCCTCTACATATGGTACCTATGATGATCGGTAGAAATGTTTTTGTTATTTATTGATTAGACATGTTCATGTTTCACACAAGGATAATACGTATTGGGCGGCGCTGGGTGAAGGAGCGTCGTTTAAATGGAATGTGCCCTTCCCAAGTTCATTCAATATCCTTCCACACGGTTCTTTGCACTTAAACTTAAGCTTTACCTTCGAAGAAATAAATCTACACCACGAAGATTTATGAAACATTTTTCAGCGGACGAAAGTACTTAATTTTGTCTTCATATACCTTCAGCAGACCGGCCGCAATAGCTCAGGTGGTAGAGCGTCGGCTTGCGGATCGGGAGGTCGTGGGTTCAAACCCCGGCCGGATCAAACCGAAGACTTTAAAGTTGGTAGTAGTGGCTACCCTCCTAACGCTCGGGCTAAGCGGGCAGCATAACCCGTCGGCGTCAGTATAATGGACCGGCCGGGTTCAGTCCCTGGGCACCTCATAAGTGCCCGTGTGCTGTAACGATAGAAATGTCGCTGCCCAGTATTGGCAAAAATGCCGACAAATCCCAATCCCACACTTTTTGCATAAACCCATACTTAAGTCGCTATAAAGACGATTAACTTTATTGTTAGACTGTACTTATCGCGAAAACATTACTTTAAATGTCCAGTCTTTCCACCTCCATATAAAGCACGATAGTGGTCACTGCTAAAAATAGATATCGACGTCGGAGAGGATTACACGGTTGACTATATAAAAGTAAGTGGTCACGTGGTTTTCCAAGTTTAAAAATTGTTATCTTTGCGGCGTGGCTCGGATAGGAAACACCTGTTTGTAATGAAGAGAGGAAATTTATCCTTGACAGTTTACAAATATATTTGGCATCAATGAATAGCATTTTGAAAGACCTTTTCTGTTACTAATGACTTATTTGGTTATTTGTGAAAAATCTTTTGGACCAAACTGTCGGACACCACCTTTAAATCCACGTTGTGTTATTGTGCTGTGTCCGTTTGGTTAGTGTCGGACACCTCGTGACTTAAAGTCTGTATGTCATTCTATAAGCTCCGATATGTGGGCGTGGTTGCCTTCATCTTGTCTTCGTGATGCACGGGACTTGTCAAACCTGTTTTATCGTATCCGTCTATGTATATGTTCTCGTTAGGGTGAGATTTTGTACGATAGTTCTTTTTCTTACCACACCCTAAACTTTCAAACATTTCACTCGCCACTTACAGGCAGACAACAACTCCTTTACTTCTACTTTAACTTTTAGTTAACTAATTCTGGCAGGAGAATTATATCTTCGTTCAAAATGTGGTATCCATAGCTAAGACCAAAATTTATTTAAATTTATTTTCTCAAAAACAACAACACAAAACACACACACACACACACACACACACACACACACACACACACACACACACACACACACACACACACACACACACAAAACCACACACACACACACACACACACACACACACACACACACACACACACACACACACACCACACACACACACACACACACACACACACACACACACACACACACACACACACACACACACACACACACACACACACACACACACACACACACACACACACACACACACACACACACACACACACACACACACACACACACACACACACACACACACACACACACACACACGAAGAGGTCATTGTTACATGAAAACTTCCTGCAAAATTCTGTTCATTGATGTCCTAAATCTGAGTAAACAGTCGAGGTATTTCCTATCCGAGCCACGCTGCAGAGATAAGAAATCCACGTGACCACTTACTTTTGAGATCAAATTATATAGTCATCCGGGTAATCGGCTCTAACGTCGTATCTATTTTTAGCAGAACCCACTATCGAGGTTTTATATACAGTTGGAAGGAATACACATTCAGAGTGATTTTTCAAGATAAGAACATGTATAAAAAATATTAAAAAATATGACCAAATCCCCCCCCCCCCCACACTCCCCAAAGCAGTGTTTCAATATTGTTATATGTATTTGATATAGACAAACTGTCGGATACCACCATTAAACGGCCCCGAGATCGCAGCTTGCCTATCCGATCAGGTGATATTAGCATCTAGTAATATATTTCTCTCACGTGTCTACAGGCCAAGCCTATAGGAGTGGCCAAGTAAACAATATATATGAAGAGGACTCTTCAAATAATAGCTATACATATCTGACAAGATCAACTTAATCTACTGTCAGGGATGAGTATCGCGATATGGATTATGAATGAAAGTTCAATAAATAAATTCGCGTTGAATCTGAACAAATTAAACCTTCTTCATTTCAACCACACAGTAGCTTTTTTTTTAATGACCTTGTTCAGAGACACCCCCGCATCCCATCACACCGCCCCCCCCCCCCTCCCGAATAACTTGTTTTACATGTACCTGGATCGACTCCGCGACACCTGTATACTACACGCACCGTGTCCATGACTGTGTCCATTACCTATTATATATGTCTGATTGGGATTATGTAAAGGATTGGCTAATATGTTTGTGTCTACAACGATGGCCTTATTGCTGAGAGGTTCTGACCTTCCGGCAGGGCATACAGCTGATCATGTATGTCGATGTGCGGCACGGCAAGAACACTCGGGAATTGTGGTAACAAATGTTTCTGACTTCAAGGTGAAGGTTACAACACCTTAGTTATGTGGCTATAATTACCTTGTTTGTCCTTAAACAAGCTGGCTGGATGAAATATAAGATGGATTATGATGCATAAAAACGCTTAACTGTAAGCTGCATTCTTTGAGTTATTTAATCGTCATAACAGTTATTGTCCACAAAAAAATTGCACAGATTGTCATGTACGTGACTGAAATAAAACAAGTACATGAGTGAAGCGTGACATCTACTGCCCTACCGCATAACGTAATGTCTATAAATAGAATAAAAGTTTTACGAATGAATCGAAGTCGGGTAGCATCGGAATCAATCGGAACATCTCGGATAGTTCACGAATCATCTTTGATTGTCCCGAGGACGGAATTAGAGCGTTGAATTATCCGAGGAGTTTCGATTGATCCGCAAATATGCAATGATGAGAATGATGTAATGTCTAAGCGACAGTTCAAATTGTCGATAATTTCAAGAGAAAGTTTATCATTAACCCAATTATTGTTGTATAACATCTGCACAGCCATTAATAAATGAGGACTTTACAGACGGGTTGACTGGTCTATGGTGTCGATATGAGCGCCTCTTTGTTTGCCCTCACGTGCCTCTGTGCGCGTGAGTTATCTAGCTATTCATTAAATTATCATTATAAACATTTACATCGAAAACTATATCAGACATGAAGCTGGTAGTAGTATGGAAGAACGTAAGTCATCATCAACAACGGGAGTATCAGAAGTAATAGTTTTTGTGAAAGAGCTGGCGGTGCTTTTGGTGGTGGTGGTAGTGATGGTGTGGTAGTAGTAGTTGTCGTATTGACGTAGGTGGTAATGTTGGTAGAGGTGGTAGTAATAGTGCTATTGTGAACGTAACTCGTGTTTTGTATAGCTTTGTATAGTTGTATAATTATGTAAATTGTATTATGGGCCTAAGGCCTTTATACAAATACAATTTCTGTTCTGTTCTGTTCTATTGTGATTGGTTGCGGTATTATTCGTTGGTAGAAGTAATAGTAGTAGTTTTTAGCATCAGTAGCCATTCACTTATATTGTAATATAACCATCCGTAAATCCTATAGTGTAATTAATATTATTACTTTAATAAACTTTTGATGAAATTATAAGCGAATATAATTACACTTACTTGAACATGGCTAGCTACGGAAGCACAATCCATCAGTATCAGAAGTATCAGCGAAATAAATATAATTTCTCCTAGTGATTTTACGTAACACACCTCCATTTATTTAATTAAGTACTTGCCGCTACACAATACCCAATTCAATAACAACAACTCCAATCTGACTACTCTGTCTACATTTTCCACGACTATTGCCAAATCCCGACTCCGGAAAATGCCGAGTAGTTACTATCAACGACGATTAATTATTTAACAGTACGTGTTAACGTGTTTCGATTTCATTGGTTGACCGGTAGATTCTTGTAAGAAGAACATCTCCAAAACAGTGGAGATACTTTCGAGGGGGGATCACTCAGACAGAAAGTCTGAACTTAGCACAGTCCAGGTATCTTCCCTTGTTAGCAAGACCACAACAACAGTTAAATTTGTGATAACTTGAGTTTTGTTTGCGATAAAAAAAAAACATTCATTGTATCACTGTCATTGTTACGAAGGTATAAACAATTATAACTTCTTTACATGTAAAAAGACATAAACCCGATGTTAATGTGTTTTGCAACCAATCGTATATTATAGTAAACTAAGTAATCTTCGCCCAGACTAGTGCTGCAGAATTAAACACCTTGCGTAAACGCAATGATAAAATCAATAATTGTAAACAGTGGGTTCCCATTGAATGTGCGAATCGTGACAAGCCTTGCTATTTTTGAATATTTTTTTTTGCACGATGTTTTTTTTTTTCGTCCCACCAAAAGCATGCTTTTAACACCTGACATGATACTACACCCTGTCACATTATCGAAACACACACACACACACACACACACACACACACACACACACACACACCACACACACACACACACACACACACACACACACACACACACACACACACACACACACACACACACACACACACACACACACACACACACACACACACACACACACACACACACACACACACACACCACACACACACACACCCACACACCACACACACACACACACACACACACACACACACACACACACACACACACACACCACACACACACACACACCACACACACACACACACACACACACACACACACACACACACACACACACACACACACACACACACACACACACACACACAACACACACACACACACACACACACACACACACACACACACACACACACACACACACACACACACACACACACACACACACCACACACACACCACACACACACACACACACACACACACACACACACACACACACACACACACACACACACACACACACACACACACACACACACACACACACACACACACACACACACACACACACACACCACACACACACACACACACACACACACACACACACACACACACACACACACACACACACACACACACACACACACACACACACACACACACACACACACACACACACACACACACACACACACACACACACACACACACACACACACACACACACAGAGATATATATATATCATCGTTTCCAAGATGTCTGTAAATGTTATAGTGCACAGCATTGCTATGATCTCTATGATACTATCACAAGCTGTCTGGCCGTTGTGGACATATGCATTCACATTTTACTCGAGAAAATCTAGACAATTTATTTAAAGCTGGCTTAGAAAAAGACCATCTGAACTAACAATTGAACAAATGCTTATCATTGGCTCATTATGGATATGGATATATATTTCCCAGAATGCCTTGTAAAAATTAAGCAAATACTCGTAATATCACTCATATGATTGTTAGCAAAGCATACATGGACAATGACAAACACAATGCTTTCCACTCACCGCATCGACTTACAACTTCGAAACTCGAGAAGGTTAAACGGGCACAAGTAAAAATGTAGACTATTATTCAAGAAGGTCATATCAATATTTCCTTAAACGTTAGATAGCCAGATTTATTTTAGCATAGGAAACATACAATAGTTAACAGATAAATAATTTGTACAGCATAAAAGTAGATATTGCTATAAAAACAATGATGAAATTAGAAAAAAGAGTAACCATAGAATGACTATGGATGACGCAAAACATTGTCAGCACTTATTTTCATTGCGGTCTTCGGTAATTGCTTTTTTAAACCCAGAGAGGCTTTTAGGTAAAAAAAAAAGAGAAAAAATAATTGTGAGACATTTATAACAAATGTTATATCACAATTAATATAATACATATACATATATTACCAATAATTGAGGTTGACAATATTATGAAAAGTTCGATATACAAAGTAATGCATTGTCACGTGAACCAGTGATTATGTAATTCTAATAGTAATTAACAATTAATAGAACAGTTAATTGAAATTCATATAACATGTACATATTATTGCATTCCATAGAATGGAAGTGCTAATATTGAGAATATGCTAGGTAAATATAACTGGAGTATATAACGGCGCACCTAAGCCGAAATGAGTACGAAATTTAAACATAATATTCTTGATAAAAGGAATAAACTGCCTTTACACACTGTATATTAAATGATTTTTAATAGAAGCTTTAAATTGATGCAGGTTCTTTATCGTTAACATATTTGGGGATAACTTATTCCAAAGTTGGAAAGATAAAAACAACAACATAAAGAATTGGAGCCTTGAGCCTTTGACCTTAAGGAGACTTTATCGACATTTATAGGTTAACTTGGTGTTGTAACTATGATTAGATTCTTGAGCAACAAAAGTCATCCAAGGACCATAACTTTTCATGACGTTGAAAGAATACCATTAAATGGTGAAACCTTTTCTCAACTGATACCCAAGAAAGACGTTTAACAATATCTATGCCAATGTGTGCTCTGGACTCCAAGAAAGTACAATTCTAATTACTTTATTTTCAGTGATTTGTAACTTATATTTTAACACTAAGATAAGCCAATGTAGCAAAGCGAACAGGCATTTAACCAGGGGCATGACTATCATGACTTTCAGTATATTTTGAAAGAAACGTGAATTGGTTTTCTTAAGAACAGCCATGAAGCAATGAACGGCCATAGAAGCAAATTACAACTGCCGTTCTAAGGTGACTACAAGATATTTAACTGACTAGGTGAACTGGATAGTAGAGCCGAGACTGGGCTTCGATTTTACTTCGTGCTCATTGCCGAAGACGATGGATTCGGTTTTACCTAGATGTAGCCATAACCTGTTACCAACTAACCATTGACTAAGTTAAAATCTTCAGTCAAAGTTTGTTGAACTTGTGAGGAAAACTTGTGTGACACTAAAACAGCTGAGTCACTGGCATGAAGTAACAACCCCACCACAGGTAACCTTAGCAGTAGTTGAAAGTATTCGATGTCAACAAGTTGCTGTCTATCTGAAATATATGAGCTGAACTATATAAGAATTTCATTACTAAAACTAGCAGCTTATAAATTCATTTCTAGGATTGAATTTTTCCACTGTATCAAGTGCCTTATGTATATCAATAACATACCTACAAATTTGCCTTTTCTTTTCCTGTATAATCTGTCAGACGGATGAGAGCAAGTGTCAGTGGAAACCTCACCCCTAAAACCAGATTGAAATCTATATAGCAGATCTTTATTCCTGAAATAAAATTGAACTTGATCATAGACCACTTTTTCCAGAACCTTTGACTATATATTTTAAACTGAGACTGGTCTGTAGTTACTTACTGTTAATTTCTTTGTAAAAGGGGGAACAACTGTGGCAGACTTGACCTCATCTGATACAACTACTTGATTGAGTGAAAGATTTATAATATGGGTTATGGGAACAACAATAACAAAAGACACATCATTTATGAAACGAGTAGAAAAGCCATCTAAACTTGTTACTTTGTTTGAAACTAGAGATTGTAAATATTTTAAATCTTTGCTTTCATCTGCCGAAGAAAATGAATAACTGTTATAAATAAGTCCATTGCTTGAGTAAAGGTTGTTTACTAACTAACTGCCACTCTGCTGTAAACATGTAGAAGGTTTTCAACAAGTTTACAAGCTACGGTAGTATAAAACAGTTAAAGGTTTCAGCAAATAAGTATCTTTTCAAAACAAATACTATAATTAATTGTTAAACAAATGTTCGAACTTGAATCAGCAGATCCTTCCTTAGATGGTAATCATAGGCGCTTCGTTTGTGAATGCATAAATGTACCATAATCAATTCAATTATACATTTCACTGATCACCACTGTCAAAGTCACAATCGTGTTAAAACACAAGCCACGAAGGTCACACATAAGATGTTGTTGGCAAAAGGAATACAAATAAAATTGTTTTACAATAAAACATTTAGATAGAAGTAAATCTTGCCTCGGTTTTGCTACCAGTTAGTTCATTGACTGCCGATACTTTGATCTCGGTGCCTCCAAACATAAGGCTGACAGCAGCACTGCCTACTCGACCGTACCTGTTTCGACAATCCACTTTAACCTCTCCTATCTTGGCACAGTCAGCCTCGTCTGTGTACTGGGGATCTGCTCTTGGTGACGCGAAAAGCTCGACGAGGAAGGATCCAGACTTGCGACAAACAGGTTGAAAAGATCCGGGTTTACAAGGTTCTCCGGGTACAACTTTATCACCCGTCCGTACCAAGACAGAAAATATATTGTTCGCCATTTTTTTACCGTTATCGAGAACACACAACCTTGTCTCGGGGTGAATGCTTTTATCAAATGGAGCTAGACATTTTATTCCATACGTGTATTTGCTGATGCGCGACGTAATGTCCTTATTATTGTGTCCAAATATGACTGCACCTTTCAGCACTGCCAGTCCAGCTTCTTGAGGAATTATGATCCTGAAATCTGGAAATTCACGTTTGACTGCTTCTTGAAGCATTGGGGACTCCGAAAACCCTCCTACCATCAGTATGATGTTGGTTCCTTTGACTTCTTCTTTTCTTAGCAGCTCTTTCAAATGATCAATGATGCTCTTAATGGTTTCTTCAAACAGACCCGCAACTAACTTGTTTTGAAGACGAAGTTTGTCTCCAGCGAAAGTAACCTTCCCAGCAAACCGTTTATCTGCTCTAACGTTCTGACTTAGTTCATCTTCTTTTTCATCTCTGTAAAACTCAAGCATTGATATAGGTATCCTGAATGTGACTTTTCCTTCCTCGATTGTCGGTTTGATTGATCTTTTTCTGACTTCAATTTCTTTTTGTAGTTCCAACAAATCATCTTGGTGATATTTTTTGTACTTTTCCCAGACATCGTCGCCTACAAGTGTGGAGAGGAGCTTGAAGAATGCCTCATCGACAGTTGTGCCGCCCCATGGTCCGCCGTTGGCCTTGTACAGTTCCTGAAGCGTCCTGTCAGGTTGGACCTCGTGGACAGTTATATCTACAGTGCCACCTGGAATAACAGTGCATTTTGTTTCCCAATAATTTTCATGGTGCACATTTATTTTATATCTTAACAATGTTTAACCTATGTTTCTGACATAAGCCTATAGTCGGAAAACAATGCATGTTTTGTATGTTTTTATTGCCATGTCTCTATTGGTTATACTTGCAAATATAAAGGGCAAAACTAAAAGACTTACCTCCGGCATCAAGGACGAGATAGCGAGAAGACGGAGAGAAACATTTAAGAGTATTGTCGTCTGCTGTCCTGTCAACCTTCATGTTTTTACAAAACATTGCGGCAGCTTCGGGTTCAAGAGCCAGCTGAAGGCCTTCTTCAGGAATTCCGGCCTGTTGTTAAGAAGGTTAATAATAGTAAAAGTTAAAAACACAGGGTACGAGCATATGTGTTTTACTTTCTGAAACGTATTTATTAACTTTATTTAGCAAGTAAAAATTCCTTTATGTCCGACATTTTCCGTCCACTTCTCAGTCATTATCCATGATGTTTAACAAAACTCTTGTATATCACTGCATACAATGAAGTGTGAAATTGTAACACTTTCTAACCATATCGAAACAATTTCCATTGACTCAAAATGAAATCCCTCATATTAGTTAATTCGACATGAGCACTATACATAAATTTTGCATTTTTGTTATAATAAAAGAAGCATCACTTTGTTTAACTACAATGAATGATGGGGGAAATCTTACGTCTGGGGACAAGATTGTGTGCGGACATGCTGTGTTGAACCGGAATTTTCACACATACGAATATGTCACAACTTGTGTGACAAATATGTACGAATATGTCACTCATTTGTGAAAATACAGTTCAGAACCAATACCCCCATTTAAAAAATACGAATTCCTCACATTTAGAAGTTCAATATGTTTCTTTTATCCCTGTCATCATGTTCTTGCTGATTTAACTCCAGGGGCTCTGGTCCCGGTAAGGTCATTGAGTACCCACCCTTTTGCTTGACAATGCTATTAGCTTATTATGTTTTATATGTTTGTGTGCTTTTGCATGCAACGTGTTTTTGCATGCAACATTTTCTAGTTGATGGGTGGGTGGTAACTTCATCAAGGCAACTTGTACTTGTATGTTCATATGAGAATCTGTTGGGGCAAGTGTGAGGTTCGAGCACTCTAAAACCTGGTTTAAACCCCTAGTGGCAAATTGTTTTTGCCACTGACAGTTCCAAGGCGGTAACACCTCTGATTCTCATTTTCATTAATTGTTTATGATGTCTGTTCTGAATTTGATCATTTTGCAAATCATGCTCTCTTTTCCTGTCTACTTTTTTTGGCTGTGTTTAGAGGCTGTGCCATCTGGATGTGGCAATTCTCGATATGCATATTTCTACATTTTTTAGTCGAAAAGCTGTTGTACCGAGAATATGGTGAATGGGAATGTTTACTCTTTATTTTAATTATCTCTCTTGTTGCAAAGAAAGCTTGTCTTGATAAAAACTCTGAAGGTACCAGAGATATTGATTAGAAACTTCACACAACACTAGAGTTTATTGAGCAGAGGACAGTAATGTGTGTGTGTGTGTGTGTGCGTGCGTGCGTGCGTGCGTGTGTGTGTGTGTTCTTCAGTAACAGTATATGAGTACGTGACCGAACATTTCAAAATCACGTATGTATCCCGGTTAACCGTACAGACCGTAATTCGTTCGGTGGGGAGGAGGTGATAATGGTAAATGTGCGTAGAGCGTTTTAGCTAAACTTGTTTTAGGTTGGTAAACGTTAAAAAGCTTTCTAACATAAATAATAAATTGTAACTTATCATAAAAATATCTAATTTTGATACTTTAATGCAATTTTTAATGCAATTCAAATCAGCAGCAAGATTTTTAAGCGAAACTTGTAACTTCGTATTATATATATTTTAGAACGATTTATTGCAAACATGTAACAAAACTTAAAACATTGAGCTATATTCCCCCTTTGCGCTTCCGGTTGTTAAATTGACGTTTAAATTATAGACTTATAAAACTATATAGAATAATATGTTTTTTCAACAAATTACTCCGTCCCGTCTAGAAAACATAACTTAAAAATACAAGTATTTATTATGTGTGAAATACTCGTACCAATGCCTCACAGATTTACGACTAAAGTTGTGAAAAATACTAATAAGTACTAACAGGTTTCTCCAAACAGGGGTTCGAAAAATTCACAACACCTACTTGTGACATATTGGTACGAATTCGTCACACATGTGACATATTCGTATGTGTGAAAATTCCGGTCCAACAAAGCTGTCTTTTGAATGGTTGTCTTATTAAAGATGGTATTCGACAGTTTGGACCATTTTTTTCAAAATACGTCATTGTTACCTTCAAAATGTTGTTCATTGATGCCCGAGATATGTATGAACATTCAAGCACAGATTACCACTCATTATTGCAAACAGGTATTTCCCATCCGATCTACGCTGCAGAGATAGCTATTTTTAAACTAAGAAAACCACATGACCACTTACTTTTATATAGTCATATACTTTTAAGATCACATTATGTAGTCATCCGGGTAATCCGCTCTGACGTCGATATCTATTCTTAGCAGCGATCACTATCGAGCTTTTTATGCAATTCGAAAGAATACACATTCAGAATGATTTTTTTCGCTATTAGTTCTGCCTAAAACAATTCATTTAGTGTGCAAAATCGTATTTATTATGATAAAGTTATGGTTTATACAAAATTTATGCCCAAATTCCCCAAAGCAGTGGTTCGATATTGTTATATGTATTTGATACAGGCAAACCGTCGGATACCACATGTAAGGCTGGAAAAATCGAAGGCGTAGCGAGGTTTTGTAACATTTAAGCCGTTTTGAAATCATCCATTCAGAATGTTTCCGAACTTTGCTTGTGGTTGTATATCACGTGTATACGTCATAAGTTTTAAAGTTCGATTGTAATTTATTTAAATACATATGGTGTAGTTTATTGAGTCTTACACCTTTCGCAAAACTGTGACATAGTCGCCTTAATAAACTTTATATGTATATTAATTAATAACACCATCATCAACGCAGCACTCACGTGAATGGCCGCCTGTCTCATAAATCCTTTAGCGATATCACCCCAGATGGCGGGCACTGTAAGGACCCACTTCACGTCCCTTTCGGTAAGTCCGGACATTTTTCTCTCCATGTGCCGTAGGAGATGGTCTTTAAGATACTGTATGGCAGCAGCGAACACGTCGAGCGCCTTCATTTCTTTACCCAGCTCGTCCTTTATGGTCATTCCTTGGTGCACATTCTGACAAAGTAATAAAAAATTGAGGCAAAGTTACACCAAAATATAAAAATACATGTAAAATGTTATTACGTTGGAAAGGATTTTGATTTCAGGTTATCGCACATTATACATTAATGTGGTTATATTGGCGGTGAAAGATCCCTGAAAAAAAATGTATGAAAAAACACCACAGGCGCAGCTCATGTCAGTTGGAAGACCTTCTCAGCATAAACGATATGATCCATCATTTGACCCCAACCCACCGGAAATGGGCACAGGGATTTCAAGTCAATGATTCTAAAAGGCTCCTCTGACTTCACATTGACTCAGTTATTTGACTATCGTATTAGCCCGAGCCCTTATGACTGTGCAGAGTCAAATCTAAATTAATTACAACATTATTTATTAACTGTAAGACTGTTATTAACCTAGGAAGTCAACAACTTTAAATATTATATCAAAACATAATGACGTAAGAAATCGGGATAATGAGTGCGCGTTTACAACGCCAGAGTGTTGTTAGGTTGTGTCAAATAATGTCTTCACTGACCATATTCTTGTAACTGATACAGAATTAATTAAAAATGTCTTCATACTTGATACAAGCACTGCCGAAATGCAAAATGCGACATTGTTAATTATCAAATTATTTTGGGCCCTCTGTGGGTTGGTGGAAAATGTACCATGATTGGTAGCTGAGATGCGCATAGATTGAACTTCGTCTCATCGACAAACCACGGTATATTTGCTAACAACACACGGACGATCCAAAATTATTTTCATTCTAACACGACCGACCGATTTATGTCCGCACTATATATCCTGCGTATGGAAATATAGGCGAGTTCAGCAGCCGCATTATACACTTAGGCTATTCCATTAATTAGTCTTCCTTGTAAGTAATGTTAACTCAAACTTCTACACAAAACTACAGCAAACGACATATGTACTTTCAATTTCAACTTTGTAAATTTGATCTGTTTTAATAAACTGCCGAGAATAATTTGAATGGTTTATTTTCGACCAAAATGTACGTTGTACAAAAACGAAATGAAACAAACGAGATCAAAATTTCCTGTAACTAGTACTTTGGATCATTTGTTAAGCCAATGTAAAACTTTCAAAAATAAGTTTTACTGTTTAAAAGAACGAAGAACTCTAATGTTCTTTTTTTAAACAAATACTGCACAAATGTTATTTAAACCTCGTGAAAACATACCTTGAAATTGTTTATCTGGGAATATAAAACTATTTTCTAAGTGAAAATTGACAAAACGGTTGTATTTTAGACACAATGTTAAAATCAGACCCTTCCTGACTTAGTAATTAAGCAGACGATATTTTACTTGTGCTGATAGCTAACAAAACAGAAATCGCTAAAATTGACAGATTTCCGGAATACAAGAAACACATTGCCAACCTATATGTTGCAATTGAACTGCGCCTGTAAACTGTCCACACACAGAATTTTCACCACGCAGATTTTATTCATAAAGAATTTTTTATCGGTTGAAATACGTGGATGCTCTATGAAGGGAACAGCTAAGTATGTTTCACTGAGACGTCATGTGTATAATCGTTGATTGTAGCTTAAATACATGTATACCACGATTGTTTTTTCTATCTGTTCCATATTGAGAATATTCGAGTTGTGCTACAATTAGTAATACATGTTACATAAAATGACCGATCTAAATAATTGATATCATATAAATTATTGTAACAGTTCTGCTCTGTTTAACATGTGACCTTCAACTACCTGGTTCGTGTAGAGTACCATCTTAAAGCGACGGAAGTAGAACCAGTCCTGATGTTGCCCATCGGCGGCCAGGTCTCCATAGTGTGTTTCAGCCTCGTAGCCGAACGAGTGGAACTTTTGTCGAGGATCAAACAGAATACAGGAGGGTGTCTTCATGGACATCAGCGAGACATTACCAGAAGCAAACTGGGGGCTGGTTATCCTCAACGGATCAGACTCGAACTCCTGTCTAGTAGAGTATGCATAGCCAGAAAATGTAGTGCCGAAATCTATGGCGGCTGTAAGAAGGTACGGGGACGACATTGTTCAGCCGATGCCTAAAAAGGAAATATTATCTCTAAGACTCATTATCACAGTAACAACTGTTTTTGTATAACAAGACCAACAGAATCACCAGTGATCTGATTAGAAAAACTCGCATGAATGAAACTTTAATAAAAAATGGTAACACGCGTCAAAGAGAATTACCTCCCTTTAGTAACATAAAATGCGTCAATAATATGTTGATAAAAGTATTCCGTTTGTACAGTTAACTTGTTGTTGCAACTTAAGCGTACTTATTTGGTGGGTTGTTTAATGGCACTGAAGCAGGGAAGCCATCGGGTGACAGTTTGTCTTTTCCACTTCGCCGATGACTATCCCACAATTGGTACGGTACTGTACATTCATACATATGCAATTATCTATGGTTGTTTTGACAGTTTCATTGGAGGATACTGTCCTGATCTATTTGAACTGTATACAGATTAACGATTTGTGATATCGTACTTACTATACATGTACGTGAAATAAATATTTTTGGTAAAACAGTCTGGATGCATGGAGTAATTCGAATGTACGTTATGAAGTAATCAAAACTGTTGTCAGTTTATCGTAGAAGGAGGACGCTGGTAATGATTAATATGTAATGATGATGATGGTGTATGAGCAGTGGGAGGAAGAAGAGAATGAGAATGATGATGGTGGTGATGATGATTATGATAAAGATGGTAATAATGATGAAAATGATAATAATAATCGTAATCGTGCTGTTGCGGCTGCTGCTGCTGCTCCTGCTGCTGCTGCTGCTGCTGCTGATGATGATTATGAAGATGATGATAAATAGAGTTTAATATTTCGTTCTGGATGGGAAGCATATACAGATTAACAAATGTCTTCTTTTTGTTTAGCTTCAAAGGTTAATCCGACAGTTTGGACCAATGTTTTCCCCTCAAATAAGCAAATAATTCATTGTTACCTGAAAAGATACTGCAAAATGCTGCTCATTGATGCCCTCGATTAGTGTAAAATATAAATCACAATTTCTCAATGCAGACAGATATTTCCTATTTGAGCCACGCTGCAAAGATAGCTATTTTTAACTAAGAAAGCCACCTGACAACTCACTTTTGAGATTACGTTATATCGTCATACGGGTAATTCACTCTGACGTCGATATCTTTGGGGTTTTTTTTATTTTGCAGAGATCCCAATCGTGAATTTTTATAGATTTGAAATAATTGAGCATTTAGAGTGTTTTATAGCAAGTTATTACCTTACAATAAAGTCGGTGTTCAAACCCGTCTTTACGTCTATCAAAGTATGAGTTTATGCAGAAATTAGGCCCTAATTCCATATAGCAGTAATAAGATATTGTTACATGAATTTAATACCCTGCCGGATAACACCTTTAGGTTATTTGTCTATACGAATGATCCTTATGATACAAAACTCCCATAACACTCTCTTATAATGTTCTAAATTTTGAACAGAATTGAAATAACTGTAAATATTTCCGTTTTCTGTAGGCAAGATCTAGTGAAAACGAAAGTGATATTATTTATCAAAATTGTCTTATCATTTCGAACATACACAAGACAGCCCAATTACTTTTAATATTAAGTGATATATTAACAATATTATGTAATGATAAAACGGTTTACGTAACAGAATTGAAATAACCGTAAATATTTCCGTTTTCTATAGGCAAGATCAAGTGAAAACGAAAGTGATATTACTTTCAAAATTGTCTCATCATTTTGAACGTACACATAAAAGCCCAATTACTTTTAATATTAAGTGATATATTAACAATATTATGTAATGATAAAACGGTTTACGTAACAGAATTGAAATAACCGTAAATATTTCCGTTTACTGTATACATAAAAGCCCAATTTCTTATTATATTAAGTGATATATTAACAATATTATGTCATGATAAAACGATTTACGCAACTCACCTTGTAAGTTACCGTAACGAATTAGTTCTTCTAAACAATCCCAAAGCCCACAAATAACGAAATTATGTTAATTTACTTCCTCTTTCGCTTTGCAAGAATTCCAATGTTGAGTCATGCGGCTCACTTTGTAACAGTAAAGGCTACTTATGTGTTGGTTAACAACTGCGGTAAACAATCAGATACCTAAGTTTTTAGTATGGTAAATGCAGACTGGGTTTCTAACAACTTAGATATCTGACTTACTTTACATTTTGCTAGAATCAACAAAGTAAATAGTGCAGATACTGATCAGCAAGGTCCCATTAGGAGCTGCCTGATCTGGATCTTCACTCTTGGCATTTGTCTGATCTATCCATGCTAAGCAGGTTCAGAGTTGCCTGTAACATAGCCCGTAACTGTGAGCCGATTTAATACTCAAAGTTCGAAGATAAAGTTACTTTGGATCTTGAACAATAAAATTGTCGATTAATGCAGAAAAATGAGCCTTAAAACACGTATACAGTCTAAACAATATTGAAACATTGTGGAACAAGCAAAATAAAAGTAATATCTACAAGAATAAATGGTTATGTGTAGTATATTACCCCCAAAATCTTTCGAAACAGAATGAACTACCAACCTCGTGAGCTTTCCCGCTGTTATTAACGTGTTCCCCGCCAAACCTCCATAATTGCAGAGCAACTTAAGAGCGACTCCATAATTGGAGAGCGACTTAAGGTTAACGCGCACAAAATGTTGGTGACTTTCTATCGACTCACATAACATTTAATGGCCTGTTTGGATTGGTATAAAGAATGACAGCGCAGCAATCACCGAGGAGCTACTTTGGAAAAGAAGTCACATTTCGAGATTATGAAAGCTGGTGCAGATCAACTGTAGTACAAATTTGGGTGTTAGATTAATACTTAAACTGATACAACCCCACATTCCAAGTAGTGAACATATGATAAACAGGAAATTATGTCGACTGTTTCTTTCCTGAACGGTAACACGGTATTCATTGCTAACCTTCTACTCGGTAACCTAACAGAGATGAATCCAGGGATGGTGGCATCAACCTGGTAAAAGAGTAGAGTTGTGAAAACACATACATGTAAGGTTAAAAATATTAAGCTTTTAAAGTAAATTTTGTATGTTGACTGCTTTGGTCGAAGTTAAGGTCCCTTACTGTGTATTTATATATATATATATATATATCTAGTATTTACTGCGATAAGGTTGAATGGATATTGATATTGACCCATACACACACCACCACCATCACCCGCCAAAATCTTCTGGATCCGCCCCTGCGTTATTTTCAACAGAATGTAGTTACAGGATGTAGTGACTGATTTATTATGTTTAAAACTGTATATCCTGAAAATAATTTAAATACAAAATTAATATATTTATAACCGGCCGCAATTGCTTAATTGGTAGGGCGTCGCCTTGCGGATCGGGAGACCGCGGGTTCGAATCCCGGCCGGGTCAAACCAAAGACTTTAAAGTTGGTAGTAGTGGCTTCCCTCCTAACGCTTGGGGCTAAGGGGACAGCATTACGCCTGACTCGTCGGTGTCAATATAATGGACCGGCCGGGTTCAGTCCCTGGACACCTCTTAAGTGCCCCTGTGCTATGATAGAAATGTCGCTGCACAATATCGGCAAAAAATGCCGACAAATCCAAATCCCATTCCAAATTAATATAATCAAGGAGGTTGTGGTCATTTGATGGACGAAATATCTCAGTTGACTATAAGAAAAGCAGACTGTTTAGTAATTACAAACTTAACGAATATTTTCAGTTTTAGTCAATAAAGTGTGTTAATTTCTGCTAAAATATGATACGAATAATGGAATAAAAGTTACTGGATTTTAATAAATACATCTGAATTATAACGACGCCAAAATGCTTCATAAGAAAATTATGTACGCTCCTTATGTTTAAAAGTATAATCAAACATTGGGTTGATAATGTAAACTGTAAGAAACATAGTTACAGGGAAGGTGGAACAACCAGCAGACAAAGGCAAAGCAGTAATGCTACAACAATAAGCATGCCTATGCATAAACAAAATAATATTGATAATGCAATAAGGAAGACTATAATATAAAAGGTTCGTCATGATCCGAATAATCAATTAGATTTTTTTTTTCAAATCTTTTCCAAAAAAAAAGTGAAAAATAAATTATTAATTACTTTTGTGGACATTATGGACTGAACAGTACAGGCAAAAAGAATAATAATGCAAAGCTGTTAAACCTCAACACTTTTCTTATATACAAGTATTGCAATATATTGTTAAAAATGTAAAAAAACATAAAAACATGAAAGTGTAGGTACCACAATAATTTGAATGATTTTAACATTTTATGCCTGTTTTCTGCCGAAGTTCTGCAAGTTTCTATAGAATAAAGCGCATACCATTAAATGCTATGTAAATAAGGTCTCATCTGCGTATAGTTAACTTATCGACACTTATTTCAACTAATGAAATCTGCATAATCTCAATCTTTAAAATTAATGTCTAGTTGAAATGCAAAACAAATGATCCTGCGTTGTGGTTGGTTATTGCAATATAATCCCAACCCTTATTCATAATAATTAATACACAAGACAATTATACACAAGACATGTGATCAAACACGTATATTTAAATAAACCAAAGATTATCACGGTTAGAAGTGAAACAATATAATACGTAAAACTTAAAAAATCAACATAAAATAAAATGATACAAACGTACATACGTGTAATGAATGAATACTATTTATCCTTTGCTCTCAAAAAGTACCGCTGTTGTTTCAGATATTTCAAGAAAGTATACGAAGTATATTTTTATAACTTTTATTGTCTCTAAGTTTAAACACTCAGTAATATAAAATAAGAAAATCAATTGAAAACTGATTGACCTCAAATGCAAAGTCTTAAGAACACTGCGTTACAATTAGGACATTTCTTTAAACATTATGTGACAAATATATAATTATTAACGTCGTTTATATAGCAGTGGATTGGCTCAAAATAACACTTGCATCAATTTATTATCAGATATCAGTTCCTCAGCCATTTCTATTATACTATTACATTCACTATCACAATAAATATCTGAAACACGCGTATAAGCCTAATAGCATATTGTAATAGCTATGAAAATGTTAAAGAAATCTGAAGCAGAAGAAAGATATGAAAAGTAAATACAAATAAAACAACTCATGCTGGTGTGAACGATGTTTAAAAATTTACAGTTTAGGGAAATGGACACTACCAACGCCGTTATAAGATGCTTTAGTTATGAAGAAAAAAATATTCTTTGCTTGAAATCAACGTCAAATATTAACGATGTTTCTAACGCCTGTGATAGGTCATTGGTGGTATAAAACTACTTTTGATCACGTCCAATTTTAGTTTTATGCATATGGTTAGATACACTTAGTTTAAACAATATTTATTCACGAATTATGCAATATGATGCATATGTCACGTATATGACAACAAATACAGTCGGAAATAGGAAACAAAAGTTGGGAGAACAATGTTAATGTCCTGTCTACAAGGGTGTAACCGTACATAGAAGATACACAGTTATGACAAATTTACAATAATTTGTACATGTCTAGTACTTAACTTTAAATGCCAAAAGAAAAAAAACAACATAACTAAGCCAGAGAATAAATGTGCTTAGTAGGACACGTTTTGTGAACCAAAATAAAACAATTGGAAAATGTCTTTTGTCAATATGATGTGAAATCAACATTAAGAAGATAGGGAATCTCGAATCTCAGTGCCCCAAAGCAAAAGGCTGACGGAAGCGCCTTCATAACAGTTCTTGGCTTGACAACAACCTTTTCGATCTGAACACAAACTGGTCAACGTTATTTGTGTCTGATCTCGGTGAGGTAAAGGGTTTGAGTGTCTTGTATCGCCGTCGGATGGGAAAATGATTGGAGTTCGCATGGTTTGTCTGGAAGAATATTCTCAACAACACGTACTATGACGGAAAATACACCTATGGACCTAGATATAATTTATATATCTGTTGAATTACGTGGATACTTGATGAAGGAAACAGCTAAGTATGCGTCACTGAGAGGTCACGCGTATAATCGTTGATAGCAGCTTAAATATACCACGTTTATTTTTCTGTCTGTTTCATACTGAGGATATGGGTCGTGCTAGAATTAGTAATCTAAATAATCGGTGTCATATAGATTATTGTAACAGTTCTACACGGTTTAACATATTACATTCAACCACCTGGTTCGCATCATCTTTAAGCGACAGAAGTAGAACCAATCCCGATAGTGGCCATCTCTTAAAGTCACAATCACATTAACAACAGCTGCATTTGTGTAACAAGACCAACAGGAGCACCAGTGATCTGAATGGAAAAACTCGCATGAATGAAACTGTAATGAAAACTGAATGGAAACACTTGTTAAGGGGAATTACTTCACTTCAGTAACATAAAATGCTTTAATTATATGTTAATAAAAAGTATTCCGTTTGTACAGTTAAATTGTTGCTGCAACCTAAACGTGCTTATTTGTTGGGTTGTTTTCCAGCGCTGAAGCAGCAGATTAGTCAATGTATATAATCCTCAGGTTTTCTGTCTGAGCGTAAAAAATGATAGAATCTTATCGGAGCGTCATGTGATTCTTCGATACTCAATGTCCGGGAAGTTATTATTATCGTGTTTCTATTCCGTGTTGCCTACATACCATCGCTAGGATTGTGCTAAAGGCAGTGGCGGTGTGCCTAGGCAATTTAAATACACATTGTTATTTGGATGAATAGAGGACACAAAATGCAAGCTATAAGCTAAATACAATACAGTGCTCTTCGTTACGCCCGATCATATATTTAGGCCCAGGCACATTGAGACTGCAGGTCGTATGTGCATAGTGCATTCCTGTTCAAAATGTGAGTGACTGCCTTGGGTGAGTCAGTGGAGGCACGTCTGTGTAAAGTACAGCATTTCAGTCAAGAGGAACGTACGCAACAGAGCTCGTGTGAGGAGCATATAGGGAGACAGTGACGAGGAGCACTTGAGACTGAAAAGTTGCACAAAGTGAGTCAGTGTACTCCGGGTCCTCTCTCTCCGCCCTCTTCTTCTCGGCTCGGGCAGGTTTCAAGACTAAGATCCTAATATAAGCATAAATGTGCAAAGAGATAAACTTTAAATTTAAGAGGGAAGAGTTGATACTACCATTTCCCTGTCTCGCTGAACGACTGAAGTTTGTATTCGCGTAAATCCGATGATCTCTCCCTGGTAAGTCTCTTTTGTTGAACATTTAACGGCAAAAGAGTGAATTTTAAATTCTAACGATTTTATCAGCCATAACCAGAATTAATTTGCATATACATATCACAAGCTCGTTTATCTGCACTGGTTTAAAAGAAAAAGTAGATGTCCTCAATATCTAGATTATCGCCGATGATTTTTATCCCAATGGATTCCCAAGCGGTACCTGAATATTATATTTTGCTTTACAGTTATTTAAGTAAAAAACCTGCTGTTTTGAGCCCCATACAGAATCGCTTTTAACTTGTTGATCCTCTCCAAATCCTTAAACAACTATTCAACTTGCCACCTCTGATACTTTTCATTTTTTCTCTCATTTATGAGGATTTCACCTTTGATATTTCAAATACCTCCATCGCACCATCTTCAATTATTGAAGAGTGCCCCCTTGAAGTTTTCCTGAACATAGGCAGCCTTAACCAATAATTTGCTATCATTGTCCAATGGACGATTTCCAAAATATTTGTAAGCATAAAAGAAGCATCAGCGAACGTTCAGCGGACTATCGCTGACGCCTAACAAGCGCCAATCCCATTGGACTGTTACTGTCATGGAAACCATCGGGAATCAGTTTGTCTTTTTTACATCGCCGATGATTATCCCACAATTGGTAAGGACACATGCAATTAGCAATGGTTATTGAAACATCTTAGTCAAAGCTGTTGTCGATTTTTCATTATAAGAGGAGGAATAATATAATGATGACGATGATTGTGAGGAGGATGAAGAAGAGGAGGAGAATTATGATGATGATAAAGATGATAATGATGACGATGATGATCGTGCTGTTGTGGCTACTGCCGATGATGATAATAATGACGGTGATGATGATGACGATGATGCCAAATGGAGTTTAATTTTTCGTTTTATGTGGGAAGAATATATCGACTAAGAAATGTCATTTTTCTGTTCAGCCCTAGCCACATTGCTTAAGTTTATGAATTACGCTAAAGTTATGTTTCTATAACTACGGATAGTCCTTATAATACAGCAACTCATTCTGATTTTCCTATAATGTTCTCAATTTTAAACAAAATTGAAAAAACGGTAAATATTTCCTTTTTATATAAGCAAGGTCAAGTGAAATCGAAAGTGAAATTATTTTTCAGTATTTTGAACTTTCACACTATAGCGTAATTATTTATAGTATAAGTGTTATACATATTAGTATTATACTTTTAGTATTAAGTGATAAATTACCAATATTATCTAATGATTAAATTATTTACGCCACTAACCTTAACGAATTAGCTCTTCAAAACATTCCAATGGCCAACAAGAACGGAATTCAGTTAATTTACTTCCTCTTTCGCTTTGCAAGATTGCCAATGTTGAGACCTGCGGCTCGCTTTGTTGCTATAAAGGTTACGTAACTTGCGTGTTTGTTAAATGTGGTATACGACAGTTTATCTATATCAAATGCATATAACAATATTTGTCCACAGTTTCCGGGAATTTATGCATAATTTCGGCATAAGCTCATACTTCAGTCTAAGTGAAGACGATTTTAAACACTATTTGTATAGCGGAAAGACGGTAGACATTGCGAAATAATCATTCTAAATCTTCATTCTTTCCAAATCTATAAATAAGAACGAATGTCATCTCTGATGACGATATAACATATATACATATCTCAAAAGTAAGTTGTCACGTGCTTTCTTAGTTTAAAAATGGCTATCTCTTCAGCGTGGCTTAGATAGGAAATACCTTTTGCAATGCTGTATAGTGATTTATCTACTGTTCACACAGATCTAGGAAATCAATGAACATCAGTTTGTAGGACCTTTTTCAAGTAACAATGTCTTATTAAGCTATTTAAGATAAAAATATCTGGTCCAAACTGTCGGACACTACATTCCCCCATCCCCCCTCTCCCCACCCACTCCCCCACCCCACGGCATGCTACAGTCATTAATTAACCATACTCAAATGTAAATTAAAACCGACATAAACACTGAATAAGTTAAATAATAAATATATTGTAGATCGTAGTGTCTTTTTTTCATTTTTTCCCTATCTTACAGATTTCTGATTTCCTCAAATGCTTGCTTTTCAGTCAGAGACACATTGTGTCAGGATTAGATAGCCTGGAGTTACTGACAAAAGTACTTTGGCTATCTGATATGCAGGATGGTGCCGTGCCATTGATCGCACGGAAAGTGTGCACCAGAACCTTGTAGTCGATTCGACTACTTACTGGTAACCAGTGTAAATCCACAAGAATTGGAGAAATGCGGTCAGACCGCTTTGCACCGATGCTAAGACGAGCTGCCGAATTTTGAACTCTTTGTAAACAGTGGATGGGGTTTTTTATACAGTTAAAGTTGCGTTACAATAGTCCAAGCGTGAAGTAATGAGCCCAATAATCAGTGATTTTAGTGCGCTTTCAGACAAGCAGCGTCTCAGGCGACCTATTTTCCTTAAATGCATGAAGCAAGACCGTGCAACTGATTTGACTTGGCGGTCCATGGACATTGTGCGGTCAAACACAACACCAAGGCTTCTTACAGATTCACTGGATCTGGCAGAAATGCCATTGACAGTGATAGAAATATCAAATAGGTCCGGTGATGACCTCTTAGGCGCAAAAAAACAACACTTCGGTTTTACCGCTATTGAGCTTTAGAAAGATGTTATCCATCCATCCATGTGCGGATGTCCTCCAGACAGGCTTTTAAGCGCTGGATGGCTTGTTCACGATTCGCAACACAATTGCGCTTAAAGAAGACGTACAACTGTGTATCGTCAGCATGTGGTAGCAAACATTGTCTTAAAATCAAAGATCTTAATCCACTTTGTCGTTTTTCCAGTGTTAAATAATAATCCTAACAGTATCACACGGTTCGTACAGTAATTCTTAAGAAGTAAAATGCGAACCAAACAGTGAATAGATAATAGCGTTATACCTTCGTATGGAACATCGCTACACCCCTAATATTACATGAACTTTATTAATAAATTTGCATTCCTGGCGATATATGTCTTACCATCAGGGTCTATTTGATACTTATGCATAAATATGGCTATTCCATTCTCTCGGTTTATAAATGTCTACTATGTCATAATTTGACTTTGTTATTTTAATTCATTTTCATTCTTAAGGGAGATTTAAAGTCAATACAATTAACTGAAGGTATTTTAAGTATTTTTTTTTAATTTATAAAATGGTCTTACTTCCTCCCCCACGACCAAAAAATAATCATTTAAAAATGAATATTTATAAGTGATTTGCAAACCCATGTCAAAAAAGAAAAAGTTTTTAACACTCACGGAATTGTATGAGGTGCAGGTTGTTGTTAATTTTAACATTGTAATGTGATTAATTTCTCCTAATAAATATAATAACTGTAAGTTATTGAAGGGTGTGTGAACCTCCCCTCTAAAACTCCCAGAATCTACCAAGAATGAACTACCGTATTCTTTCACTTATAGGACGGGGATTTTTCCTCAAAATATAATTTTCAAAGTGTGGGGCTCCTCTTATAGGCGGGGTCTAGTGACCTAGCAAAACGTTTTCAAGTTGTTTTAGGGCGAAAACATACCACATAAACTTGTAAGCGATTATGCAACGACCCGACGTGCCATCATTATCAACCGCCGATAATTTACCTTAATTGAACTTCGAATTCTCTAGGTCAACGATTAACTGTCTCACATACATTTCCCTTTATTCTGCATGAAACACGGCTTATCATCCGTCAGTAAACACTGAAACAAACTTTCAACTTCAGTCTACCAGATACTCGAAGCTGTAATTTACTTGGTGTTTCTGTGTAGACTTGCCTCATTACACAGGTCCAGTTGACTGACTCTGAGATGTTGTCAAAGTGATATCGATCGGAGCAGGTTGACAGTGAGGCAGTGAACGATGTGTTTTTATAAGCCGCTGCCAATTACATTTCTCCTCGACATTATTGATTGGCGGCATGTACACAAGGACAGTGCAATGTTCCCCGAAATATCTAGAACTGTCATACCAGACTTGGTGACGTAGATCAAAGAAATTAAAGTCATGCCGCCACGCGCTACAGGATAGCAGTGCAGTTGAGACTAGATACATCCCGCAACGCGTGAAAATTATAGTCACTGTTTACCAATTAACCCTTTTGTTGAGACAGCATGACTCTTCGGCGCTCCTGTTCTTTTTTTTTCGCCTCGTCCTATAAGCGGGTCGAAGCAGAAACCGACAATTTCAGTAGGTGCAGTAGGGGGTCGTCTTATAAGTGAGAAAGTACGGTGCTAGTATATCATGTAACTTCAATTTTATTAAGTGGCAAACTTGTATCAAGTTGGATTCAGTTACACGTCAGAAACATCTCCAGCATTCCAGAAATCAAACTCTACCCACGCTAGTAAAATTATGTTTGTTGTGTTTATCGACCAACCAGCAGTTTTTCAGTTGAATTATGTATAATGTACAAAATCAGTATTCTAAGAGGTAATTTCATGACGTTTATACATAACAAGTTGCATGTATGAGGTGGAACATGCAGAAATCAAGTAGGAAGGAAATTAAAACATGCTTGTCTCGCATACCTAACATTTGAAGAAAATATACACCATCATGGAGATAAAAAATTAAATTGGCCCTTGTTTTTTGTGGGTTTTTTTTTCATTATGTAGATATGTGTCCATTTGCTATGACTGAAGTACCAGTATTCCCTAAATTGTTAAAACTTGTGCTTTAAAATGTGTAAAAGGCTGAGTGCATCCTATAGGATACATCCTACCCTAACAACAATATGTATAAAAGTTTATATAGAGAATACTACGTTAGTGTTAAATAAAGAAAATGTTATCACATGAGGCTGTGACAAATCTAAATCGTGAGGCTTGCCAAACTCACTACTAAGACCAACTCACAATTACGACCACGTTGAGTCAGAACGGAAGGTGGTCTTAATAGAGGGATTTTTCAGTAGTAGCAAATGTGTACTTGTAAGGGTAAAAATAAATCTCTGAATCAATAAAATCTAGTTTTTTAATGACAATTTTATGTCTTTGATATGGTTTAAATGGCAAGTATGATAAAAATACAATTATGATAAAGTGAGTACCCCATTCTTTAATGATTATTGTATATAGAGATCTGCAACAGTTATGGCCCAGTTTTTTGTTTTCTTTTATTCCACTCATGGAATAGCACAATGACATGTGATAATTTTGAAAAAAAAAAAAATGTGGCAACTGCCAATTTGCCAATAGCCTTTTTATTAGATGTAGACTATGATTTTGTTTATCAGCAAATTTTGGAAATCATTATTTCATTAAAAACTACAGTGTATGATCAGTCTGATACCGGCACATAGGGTGAATATTTACAAGCAAGACTAGAAGCAGGGCAGTTATCATCAGTTTGCCTTAAAGCTTTTACATGGATGAGGTCCAGTTTGTTTATGATTTATTAAGTTTCATGAATATACAAGTATCAGCCAAAGTTTTTTTTTTAATGCAATATTTCTCTTTGCAGTCAAAGAGCTTTTAATTATGAAAGAATGTCAATAGAATAGCAAGCAATAACAGAAGTTCACAGCTGTATGGTGAGGTTTTGTTTCAAGAAAAGATTCTGTTTTGCTGAGGTTTAAACTGCAAAATATGATTACAAACAGAATGTTTTGTTTGTTTTGTCTTTGAAATACATCCCAGCTACCAATTATGATCATTATAGTGATATCCAGCTATTTTGGTGTAGACAGAACCCAAGCAAATGTCTGGGTAGATTTAACAGCGTCCTGCAGGTCAGCTAGAAGACCTTCTCAAATAAAATCCTTCACCCTGAACGAGACTTAAACCCACGCACGGAAAGGCTTAGCCATCGGAGGAGTTCCAGGTCGGCGACTCTTCCACCCCCACAGACGCCCCTTGCATAAAAAGAATGTAGCAGATGCCAAAGAAGAAAGCAAAGTAGTAGACACATGTAGTTTGGTTATCATCTGCTTTGATGATGATGATGATTACAAATCTCAAGTCACAATTATCAAGTCACAATTATCAAGTCACAAATTTTATGTTCGCTTACAATTTACATGTCACAAATCTCAAGGTCACAATTCTCAAGTCACAAATAACTAATGTACAAGTTAAGAATTGACAACCGTCAGGCGCTAGGTGGCGGTATCACATAAATATAGACGTCACTAAGCTAAACATAGAACGGAATCTCATAAGTTAAAAATAGAACGGAATCATAAATGATTCTTCAAAGGAGAATCAATAAAAAGCAGCCAACATTATTTGGTGTCAAATGTATTTATTAAAATTCTGCAAGTAATTTTACCGTTTAAGTCTTTGTTTTCTCAAAACTACATTCAATCCAATTTAACATACGTATGGAACGTTTCCGTAAGAACATACTATCTCATTCGCATCCGGATTTCACACGAATCATTATAAATACATGCATCACGCACTTTTCTTAATGGGCTACAAACAATAACTTATCACTTGATCTTCAATACTCACAAACATATCTATGTATATGTATGTTTATAAGTAGTCATATAATGATCACCAGTAAAGTACAGAGTAATATTCCTAAAATCGTATAGCACAATATATATATACATACATATATATACCTGTGTCTTATTCTGTCGGTAAGAAACTCACAACTTGAAAGTAACAGACGAACGCGGACCAGTTCAAGTAGTACATCATTCTATTTATAGATGGACACCCCGTGTTAGAAGCGCCCCCTTGCGTCCTAATGTTGAACTGGTGTTATGGCGTGTACATTTTACATTTGAGATTTGCGCCTCCAGAATAGTAACTTATAAATTAGATTCTAGAAATGTAAAATGTATTCGTGATTTCCGCCTCACGATTTGTAACTTGTAAATTGTATATGCGAGATATTTGAAATTGTTCAAATGTAATGTTGAAATGTGAAGCGGTATTTAGTATGCGCGTGTTGCAATTTACAAATTGACATTTGAAGTGACAAATCCGTGTATTGAAAGTTAGAAATAGTAATTAGAATATTGGCGGATATCCCCTTCCATAGCCGACAATATGGTGCAGTGGTTAGGTACGTATCACTGTGATAATGATATGACAACAAAACCTTTTCCTTTATTTTAAAACTTTAAATTTTAAGACGAATATAATCAGGACACATGCCTTACCCGTATTGGGTAAATTCATATAACCAGGGACGGTCAAATTATCGCGCGGGCACTGTATCTTTCGTTATTAAAAACAATAACACAACAACCTATATTGGTGAGAAATAATGATACGTAATTGCTATAAAATGCTTATTTATCCACGTCGACGACGTAAATTTCATCATCATCATCACCACAATCATTACAATGAATGCAACAATGCATTATGCAACTAAAGAACGCACCATTGCACAGCATGATTACGGGTTGTCATGTCCTTTAATCCTTTCATCCGACCTCTGTTTGTAGCGAATATAGATGTGTTTGTCCTAGTTAAAGACCTCGCGAGCTACATTGCCACCTTGTTAAAGGTAGTATAACGTTCATAATCATAATTTTAATTTTAAGCTTACTAAATTTAGTCATCATTTTCATCGTCGTAGCCGTCATCAACATCATCACAATCGTCATCATCGCTACCACCATCATCATAATCATAATCATTATTATCATCATCATTATCATCATCATCATCATCATCATCATCATCATCATCATTATCATCATCATCATCATCATCATCAACATCAACATCATTAACATCTTCATCATCATCATCATCATAATCATCATCATCATCATCATCATCATCATCATCATCATCATCATCATCATCAGCATCATCATCAGCCACAAACATCGTTATGCAACATGAGAACGAAACCATTGCATATAACATGTGTGTACCGGTTTATAATGTTCTAGGCGCCTCTAATTCGTCTACGAAAGCATTAAGTATAAATAGGCGTGCTTCTCTTGTAACGACCCCGCGATCTACATTGTCACCCCTTTAAAGGTAGTAAATGTTTATGACTGATGAACAACTTCACTGCTTTATCCACATCAACCGCCTAAATTTCATCATCGCCATCGTCGTCGCCGCCGTCAACGCCACTTTCTAATTATGTTTTATGTTTTAATTATCTTCAATTATAGCACCGATGATGTTCGGTTATTTTTATCCCATTAAACCAAACATGCTTCGATGTTGTTGTTTTTTCGCCCCTTAAGCTCACGTGTAACCCAATGTCTCTTAATGTGGGAAGGTCTTCCAGCTGACTTGCGGTGCGCCGGTGGTTCTACCCAGACATGTGTCTGGGGTCTTCCTCCACCAGAAAGCTAGACGTTGCTATAATGATCATAAATGGTCGCTGCAATGTATTTCAAAAACAAACACAATATCTGCTGTTTAATAGATATTCTTGGGATACAAACAAGAGATACCCTTTTTTTAAAATGCGAGACGGGAGATGTGTATATGGAAGGGGATATCTGCCATATTCTATAATACTAATTTTCAAGAAAGGAATTTCTTATTCTATTGTTAATTTGTAAAAATCAACAAACCACAAGCACACAATTCTTATAAAGCTCACAAGTAAGCCCTGTTAAACTTTTAGAGATTAAATGTACAAGATTGTATGACGTACTCGCCCCGTTTTCCACAATATCATAATTATGCCCCTTGTTTGCCTAAAACCGCTTATTTAACTTTGGACATATATATTATATCATTTTAGATATTGTTATGGCATCAGGTTCAATTTGTTTTCTTGAAGACTGTTTTTGGTGCTTTGCGACTTAATAATGTACATAAATTAAAATGTTACATTACTCTTACAGTGTCGCCTTTTCAAAATCATTCAGAGAGAAAGCTGTTGATGTCATGTGGTTGAATTAAAATTGTTTAAGGCTATCTTAAAATATGAATTGCATATTTTGGATATATGAAGTAATAATGTAACAAGATGATATCATTCACTAAATGCTGTCTTACAAATAAACGTTTTAAAAAAATCCATGTTCACAATGTTACATGCGCATATACGTTAATAAAAATGTTGGAGGATATTCCATTCCATACTTTTACTTGCGCATAGCTGTTGAACTCCTATTTCCACCACTCCTATCACGTGTGTTAGCTATAAAAGACCCAGTATTGATCGAAGGATCACACTGTTTGGTTCGTTCCTGTATCCACAAGGATCTCCATTTTACAAAGGAAGTTTGAGGAGTAAACGCTTTGATTTGAAATATTCAGAGGTAAGTTTTTGTTTACTTTGACGTACATTGCAACGGGTTCCGCTTATCGCTAAATGTTTAGCAAGGGCATGCGTACAATAAATAGAACATTTTGTCTTTATTAATGTTACTTGCTCTGCTGCCGTTCTTATATATTGATTAAGTGTGATACATAATAGATATGTACGACACAACTGGCCTTGTTGTCGTTGCCGTCATTGTTGTTCTGTTGTATTTTGTTGTTGTTGCCGATATCACATATTATCAAAACATATTCAGGGTATTAAAATAGGCGGAATAGTTTTAACAAATAAAATCTTTACCCAACAAAAATACTTCTTGTACATATTCACATGAATGGAAGGTTCTTCTTGAACGCTGAAGATGTATAAACTCTGGTTCCTGTCAAGGTTTAAAAGTGCATTTAACCTAAATATCAATTTATAACCAATACAGGGTCTGTTAAAGGTGGTATCTGGTAGTTTCCTTTTATTATGGGATTGGGATTTGCCGACATTTTTGCCGATACTTTGCAGCGACATATCTATCATTACAGCACAGGGGCACTTATGAGGTGCCCAGGGACTGAACCCGGCCGGTCCATTATACTGACACCGACGAGTCAGGCGTAATGCTGTCCCCTTAGCCCCGAGCGTTAGGAGGGGAGCCACTACTACCAACTTTAAAGTCTTTTGTTTGACCCGGCCGGGGTTTGAACCCACGACCTCCCGATCCGCAAGCCGACGCTCTACCACCTGAGCTATTGCGGCCGGTTCCTTTTATTATAAACATGTGGCACTCTCTTATCACTACTGTGTGAAATAGGGGCTTACTTTTCAGCATAAACTGAACAGAACAGAACAGAAATCGTTTATTGAGATTTGTACAAACGTACATCATCTGATACAAACATACATTCACACAATAAAATACAAAGTCACGAGATACAATCACAATTTTACAAATATAACAATGAACATTGAACTTTTGGAGAGTAAATCATTTATATCAGTGTATAGTTGATATTATCGGTATAAAAGAAAAAAACAGCATTTACGTAGTTAAGTAGTTTTTTCTTACATTAAAGGCTTGCTTTTATAAAATTGGCTAAATTTAAAAGAGCTGTATTAACTTGTGTGGACATTAATATATTAAATTTGAAAACAGATGATCTATTATAAAAATGAGAATCACTATACTTTTTGCGTAGGGTTTTATATAATTGACATATAAGTACAAAATGATATATGTCTTCGATATCCCTTGTATTTCAACATGGGCAATATCGTTCGTTTCTTGGTATAAAATTATTTCCGAAACGACCTGTTTGTATTTTCAAAGAATGAGATGATATTCTTAATCTTGTTAAAAAGAATCGTAAATCAAAAGGTAGTAGATCAAGATATATTTCATACTTTATATTTTTGAAGTTCTTATATTCTTCCAGAACTGGAATGCGTCCTACAGACGCAAGCCAATCTTGGACAAAACAGTCTTTTACTGATCGTTTAAATAATTTTGGAAACATTTTTATATTCACCATTTTCATGTTATTAAATAATTATGAATATCCATAGTTGTCCAATAACTTCTTACAATTAAATACCCCAATTTCTTTTCCCATTATTACAATTTTTAAAAGCTATTTCGTAGCATTTTCTTAAATTAGAGTTTTTGCTTTTCACTAGCTTACTCCAGTATTTCATAACGGAATATATAAAGGATATCTTTCTAGTTCACCGTACACTGCTGCTAAACTACTACTGCTACGGACATTTAAAAACCTTTTGCAAAATTTAAGATGTATCCTCTCAATTAATTTTGCTTTAGTAAAACCCCATATTTCTGTAGCATAGTTTAAAATTGATCCAACAAATGCATCAAACAACTCGCATAAACTTTTTGGCTTAATAGTGACTTGCTTACAATTGAATAATAAAACATTTAGCGCCTTTAATGATTTGCCAGTGATATACTCATTATGTAATGCAATGGACCCTGTATAGTTAAAACAGTTCCTAAATAATTAATCATTTACTGTTTCAATAACTCTACCATTGTATGTCCAGGTTTCACTATCCAGTAAAATGCCTCGTTTCCGAAAAAACTACGATTTTAGCTTTGTCACAGTTCAATTCCAGTCCCCATATGCAACAATATTCATAAAACACATCGACTGTTTTTTGCAAATCTTCAGGCGTTTCCGCAAATAATACCATATCGTCTGCAAAAAGAATTGCAGTTAACATAACATCATGCATATAACCTTCACCACCATTCTCCAGTATATATATATGCTTCTAGATCTTCTAAAAATAGAGATGCTAAAATTGGTGAGATTGTCTCCCCTTGTGTTAGGCCTATCATAGAAATCGGATATACAACCAAACACAAGTTTAACACAAGATCGTACAGATGCATACATGTCTTTTAAAACGTGTAACACTTTTCCATTGATTCCTGATTTGAACAGCTTATAGAAGAGCCCGTTTTTATAGATACCATCATAAAATTTCTTAAGATCTAAAAAGGCGACATATAAACGTTTCTTTTTACCTAAAAAGTGATTAATGGCAGAATTTAAAATAAAAATGGCATCTACCGTAGAATAACCTTTTCTGAAGTTAAATTGAGTATCTGGTATTTTATCAAATGTTATACAAAATTCGTAGATTCGTTTGTTCAAAATATACGTGAAAAACTTAGAGAGACAACTTAACAAGGTTATTCCCCGATACAATCGTAAAACTTCGGGTATTTCCGTATGGTTCGTAAAATACACCTCGTACATAGCTCTAGAATACACCAAAGTGCGTCGCCTGAGTTATGAAACAGTGTCCGTTCGCGAGAAAGTAACAAATTATATATATATCATTTAGTTGAGTATATCTTGCAATAACAACGATTTTTTTATCAATACAATCTATATGATTTACGGAAAATTGAAAAGTCAACATTAAATACCCAGTATTAAAACTAAGACACACAAAGTAGATCCAAGATGGCGCCTTATTATGTCAGAGGTCTCTTGCATAGCATAAAGGCCGAGGTGATCAGATTGTCCCCGATAGTTATTTACGTCATGCTTATTTCCCTTTTTATGCAATGGAGTTATAATACTTTTTTTTCCATTGGTCAGGAAAATGGCCTGAATCAAAAATCATATTGGAAATATCACAAATGTATGGACATAAAATATCATGACTTTCAATAAGATATCCATTTAAAATACAGTCAGGTCCATATGCCTTGTTCGTTCTTTCATTCTAAATTTTTTCGTCATTTATAATTTCATTACATGTAAAAGGGTAATCTAATAGTTCGTTAAATCGAAGCATTCTTTATTTTTTGAAGGCGTGTTAACATTAAAAGTTGAATTATGTTTGTACAACACATTTTTACAAAACAATGGATCGGCAACACTTCTTAGGAAATCTGTGAATCGCTGAACGGTATCATTTACAGAGTTAGGTTGACGCTAATTACATGTATAAACAATGTTATTTAACTCTGGCAATCTGCCAATTAATGATGAACGGAATTCATTTTATAAATCAACATTCCATTTAAATCAACATTCCATTCAAATCGAGTCTCATCTCTATTTGATGAAGCAATATCGAAATTACCACAACAAATAGTGAAGGATAGCGGTACATGGTCACTCCAGGGTGTTAACGGGCCAACGAGAAAATCAAGAATGCACGACAAATCACTTACACTGGCCAGTACATGGTCAATAATAGATGACCCTTGTGTAGATACATAGGTGCAGGCACTCGTATCGGCGTCGCTACCTACACGACCATTCAATATACGTACACGGATGGCTTTACACAGGTCAAGTAGGCGTGTACCAAAGCTGTTACAATGGACATCATGTGAGGCCCTAACTGGGGGCATATCTGGAAAATATTCTGTGTCGTCTCTAAAACTATTTATTGAATCACATATTATAAAATAGTTTCTCAAACCCATGCGTGCATTGAAATCGCCGGTTTAAAATACAGATCCTAATTTGCTATATTCTGTTATATCATTTTGCAATGTATCGAAAAATCTATATCTACCGATTCATACCCGATGACCCATCTGGCCATACGTACGTGCCACCCACATATGTATCTGCTTCTGTTTTAAAGAATGTTTTATCAAGTTTTAACCAGATAACTGTATTGTGATGATTATTTTACTGAGATACCCTTACTTATGCATGACCTATACATCACTAAGACATCCCCACTTGCTCTTCTTGCATTCCGGTGCTGGAAACTACGATAATAACTATGACATGTATAACCATCTAATTCATATACACTAGTTTCCGATGCCCAGGTCTCATACACAAGTACAATGTCATGTTTATTTAAAATACTCACGAACTCATTCGTTTTGCATTTTATCTACAGTTAGACTATTTACATTCCTCGAACACACTGACACATTACTCCCCCCCCCCCCCACACCCCTAGTGTCTGATTGCTTTTCCATCTCTATATAATGTATCGTAGTTGACCCAGGCTTGTTTCCCTTGCCACCTTGCAGCTTTCATCCTGGGTACTAAACGCTTTCTATTTGCAACTATTTCACTTGGGTACTGCTCATACGCAAGTTTAAGACGATTTTGAACACTGCCTATATTGGTAGAAGTTTAAGTCGCGAAAACAATCACTCTAAATGTTCGTCTTCCAAATTTATAAATACATGTAAACACGATGGGGGTCTCTATTATATATTGAAACCGACCTTAGAGCGGATAACCAGGATGACGATGAAGCGTGATCTCAAAAGTAAGGTTGCCAGGTGATTTTTTTTTTTGTTTAAAATGGTTAAACATGCAGCGTGGCTCAGATAGGAAATACCTATTTGCAGTGACGAGTGGAGATAAAGCTTCTCCGTTCACGGATATCTAGGGCATCAATGAATAGCATTTTGCAAGACTTCTTTTAGATAACAATGACTTACATGGTTATTTGAGAAAGAAAAGCAAGTGGTTTAAATTTCCGGATGCCACTTTTAACACTGCCTTTTTTCTCCACTGATCACATCAATTGTCTTTCGTTTAAAGGCATTGCAAAACCTTTAGCACTGTAGCACATTTGTTTGTAAAAAAATCATACAATCATTTCATTCGTTTACACACGCAGTGGTTGTTTGTGAGACAAAGATGTCTGCACTGCACCTCGCGTAAGGGCTAAATACCTAGGCCGTTGCCTGATAAGCACTTAAATATACCTGTTTAATAGACAGACAGGTCTATGTATTACACGCTTCTCCGTTACTGCTGCGAATTCTTCTATTTTCTGCTACGTTGCTTTTTGTTATTGTCTGATATGTTTTATAGTTGCAAGCTGCTCTGAAACACTCGACATACACGACACATTTCATAAAAAATACCAAGACGCTGTCAAGCAGATCTGAGTTCCTTTTAGTTTAAACATATTTTATTTCCAATGTCTTACAGAATATAACATACAATATACAATACAAAGGAAATAGGATTAAAACGAAAGATAAAGCTTATCGTGTTTCTCTCCCAACACAAAAGTATATCTTATGGCAACAAACTAACGATACATTTCAGAAAGTAAATGTGTAGTAAGAAAAAGCAAGCTATTTAGCAAACTAACGAAAATTAAATAGTGTTTAATTAATTAATAAAAATAATATTAATATAAACCAAAAGGAAAAGGAATGTTCATTTAGGGAAACTAAAATAACACACACGAAAAACCAAACACCAATACATGTGGCTAGACGTAACAGTCGCTGAGGATTGAGAAACGAGACAGGATCCCTCTTAATTATTATTGAAACATTTAGTTGATTTTATATACGCATGCACAGCATCTACTATTTAAATGTGTGTACCTAAACTTATGCAGCCATCTCCAAACAACAAACTATTAATAACAACTTTTTGGTAAAAAGTATGGCGGTCAGTAAGATGATTTCTTTCTTCACGAAAATTAGGACATAGTAGATAGAAATATTCAGCCGTTGCTAGAAACCCACATACACATAAAGGAGAAGCTACAATATTTTTTTTATATAAAGGGTATGATTGACGGAACTACCGTTTACTTTTAATCTTGCATGAAGTATTTGTTCATTTCTATTTCCATGCAAAAAATGAGGAGGTAAATTACAACAGTCGAGATCTAATAATATTTCAAAAGATGATAGTGAAGTAACATTTTTTATTTCATCGGGAATTCTCTGATTGCAGATAGCAAAACAAAATATGTTTGAATTGCTGTGGATGTTTTGTATGTTATCAGATTTACTAAGATTAAAATGAGATGTTTGGCAACCCTGTCAGGAATCAATTGGTTGGGGGTGGGTTTAATCCATGCAACTTTTTGTAAAATGATAGTTATTTATGTTTACGCCTTCTGGTTTGTAGGGAGTCCCACAAAGTTTCACGAGTTACATTGACTAAAGATACTAATTTCGTTTCACCAGTAACTACTCTTGCAGCTTCGTTGAGTATTTTATCTAATTATATAATTCGAGCTTGTCCTACAGTGAACAATTATCAAAGATATAATCGCCTTATTCTAAAAGTGGTCCGATAAATGTAATGTAATTTGTTTCTTACGTTGAACGGTCTAGCTGATATTTTAGTGTTTTTTTTTCCATAATAGTATGCCTTTTACGTATTCTATATGGCTGTGCCATGAAAGATCGCAAGATAAAATAAGGCCTAAATGTTTGTGACTGTCTACTTGTGCTATAGGTTGATTATTTATATAAAGGATGACTCGCAGTTTGTCTATTTCTCGAAAATATCACAGATTCAGATTTATTATGATTGATGCTAAGCAACCATTTTTCTGCCCATGTTGAGATTTTAGCTAAATCATTGTTAAGTGTAACTGCCTCACTGAGAGGAGTAACAACATCTACAAATTACCCCGTGTCGTCGGCAAAACGCCTTATATTTGAATCAATATCAACAACTATGTCATTTATGTTAAGTAATAATAAAAGTGGACCTAATATAGAACCTTGTGGAATACCTGCTATAATGAATACTGCGTCAGATATGGCATCTGGGAGGACAATGCACTGAGAAGATTTGTTAAAAAATCTTCAAACCAACAGAAAAGTTCTCATGTGACACCCACAGTCTTCAGTTCATGTAAAAGACCCTAGTGCCAAACTTTATCAAAGGCTTTACTGCTGTCAAAGAAGACTGCTCTAATTGCATTACCAGAATCAACCGTTTTATTACTAAAACTGTTGAGTCACGTTGAGTAAAACCTGACTGAAAAGACGAAATTGTATTACAAGAGAGTAACATTGTAAACATATTTATAAATACATTTATCGTGAACCTTATCTAATGAATAAAGTAAGGAAACAGGGCGATAGTTAGAGACTAGTGACCTATCGCCGGACTTAAAAACGGCGCATACATTTGCTTTTTCCAACTTAAAGGTACTACATGCCCACTTAATGATTTCTTGAAAAGACTGCAGAGGGCAACTTCGAGTTCTTTTGCAAGTTCACGCACCACATAATTGCTTATTACATCCAGACCAACAGCTTAATTAACCGCCACGTCTTGAGAATATCACTGATTTCTATTGGTTCAAGGTGAATCGAGCTAAGGATAGATGGAGTTCTGTCGCTGAATCATCTACTTAAGTGTGACAGTTATTGAATAACTTGGCTTTATCAATATTATCAGTTTTAATCTAACTATCCTGTTATAAAATTGGTATTTCATTTGGTGTATTGCCATTCTTAAGTAGATTTAGTGTTAACCACCTACTTTTAGAAGATTAGTTGTCAGACCTAAGTTTTGATGATAATTTGGATATATATTCTGTTTTACTTGTTTTAATAGCCAATACGTATAACGTTATTTCTTATTTTTCTTAAATTGTACCAGTGATAGGTAGACATGGTTCGTTTGACTTTACGATAAGCTCTTTTACGTGATCTTATTAAACATTTAATTTGGCTTGTAATCCATGAGTGTTCGTTAGGAGACAGTTTAACACTTTTGTTAGGGATGCAATCCATCGAAATTTTACAAATATTGTCAGTAATATTTATAGTATGTTTGATAATATCTTCATCTAAATAGACCAATTTAAAGCCCTTATTTTCTACATTCACAAAGCCCGCTTTTCGTTACAGTGCATACTCATATCTACACATTTATCACACCATTTTTTGTATGGCTTTACTTTTATCTCTAGCAGTATACACTATCTGACCATGTAGTTTTTAGTCGATAATCACTAGTGACTTGTGTTTTATATTTATTAAAAGTGATGCCTTACTAGGTTCATTGTATACTTGTATCTTTGCTGCAGCCTTTGAATCCATCATGCTCGAAGTTTTCCTTAACTTATTGACGGTGAAGACCGTCCTGATTGGTGTAAGCTGTGGTCTTTTGGCAGCCTGGTATCTAAGGACCCTTCGCTACAAACTCCCGCCCGGACCCATGGCCCTACCGCTCGTCGGCAATCTGTTGCGTATGTATAAACGTGTTCTTGCGTTTCGATTTGGTGGCAATATTTCTTTCGGAATTGTTTATTTAACAGTAAATTTTGATATTGATATTTTTATTTGAAATTATTGTTTATAAATTTGTTGATTTGTTAGTAATTTGAGCAGTATACTTTATTCAATATGAGATAAATTTAGTTAATTCAGTTAGTTAAGTGTTAAATGAAGTGTATTTCTTACCTTTTGATTTACAGAGTGCGAGAGTAAGAGGTTGCATAAACAAATGTATCAATGGTCTGAAAAATATGGACCGGTGATAACCGTTCGTATGGGTAAGATATGTAACTATTATATAAATAAGAAAATATATCACTGAGACAAGTTAAGTTGTTCTTTATTAAAATACCAATTTGCAAACACACATAACACGTTTGTTACAACTCATTAACTAATATTTGTGCCATTGGAACGTGCTTCATTGTCCAGATGTTTATGGTTCTTGTTTGCGCTGATTTAGTTAATTTGTTTGCATCCACCATCAGTAAGTAGTAAAATAGACAAATGTTACATGTACATTGTTAAGCGATATATGTCGCGTGCCTTTAATAAATACAAAATCATTTTACTGCTATTTTAATGTCTCTATTTTTGCAGTCGTTTTTATTAAAAATGGGTCTGAACCGTGTTAAAATCTTCATTGACGGCGACTATATTTTTTCGCATTCAGGGCCATTCTTAATGGTTGTTGTCAACGACATCACGACTGCTTTGGAAGTTCTAGTTAAGAGAAGCACAGACTTCGCTGGACGCATGAAAACTCCATCAAGTAAGTGATAGCTCGGAGTCAATTGTATATACATGACTAGTCATTTTACGTGACATTTTATCTTTATTTTACTAGATATTTGTTAACCGAAAAGACTAAATTAGACGGGAAATGATGAATGCGTTTAGAATCAAATCCAAAGATCAATTGAAATACACAGAAATGTGTCTCTTACTAATGTGTAGCCTTTTAGAAAATAGTTGTTCACTTATAAAAATTATATTTTAAAAGTCCGATGACAAGTTTTACATGTGTCAAAATAGTCAACAAACATGTTTGTTTTGATTGTCTGTTGCTTAACATATAAAGCACAGAAACTACCGATTTATGCAATCCTTCCCTAATTCAAATCTTTATATTTTTTATTTCGAAAATAATTTTGTATTTGTCAACGTTTAATCGATTAACCTTATGCGGGGTAGGCTAAACTTACGTATAATTCATGTGGTTCAAATTTGCCAGGATAAGTACATAAACGATAATATAAACGGTGCGTACTTGAAGTCTCTACGTATTCCATAAAGGGCGTCGCGCTTTGGTGCAGAGGTTAATGAGCATATGTGGTATGAAATATAATTTTGGATATAGTATGCAATCATATTTTTAATTGTTTATAAAAGTAACTCAAATTTGCATTCGTATATTTGCAGACGATATGGCATAATTAAGCTTTCGTCATTTCTTAAAAGTTTCTAATTTTAAAGTCGAAACCCGTATTGTTAAAAAGGTTTCAGTTTCTTTTAGATGTTTCATTAAAGGCATACGCCACAAACATACTGTCCTTGTTGCAATTTCATTTTTTTCATTTTTCAATATAACTCTCCAGAAGTTTTATCTTGCTTCGATTAAAATGTTATTCTTTAAGAGGCACCAATGGCAGTAAAGATGCATCTAAAGGAAACCATGACTGTATATTTTAGTTGACGCACTAACGGATGGTGGAAAAGATATCGCATTAGGAAACTATGGTCCCACGTGGCACATACACAGAAAGTTGTCGTCGAAAGCTTTGAGGTATTTAGGTCCAACAGGTGTGTTGTTTTCTGGTAGAACAACATTATTATTATCAATACGAAAGCTTTATGACCCTAGAAAATTATATAAGTAGAACAACCGGCACATTTAGGTGACATTGACATTTTTTACATCCAATGCATTTGATTCTCGAACCATCGTCAAGGTCAAAGTACTTAATCCGTTCTTAATTGCCTTCGATTACTTTTAAGTTTTGAATGCCTACTTGCCTATTAATCTAACCTAGCTATATAGATAAACTGAACCTTATTTTGAAAGGTCCTTTTTCTTATGTCTATTGTGTAATTTGAATTTATATTATCTTCTAGATATTAATATGTAGCAAGCGTTTATTTTTCACATACATATACTTTTATAATTGTAATGTCTCATTCGCTTTTATAACCAATTTTGCTAATATGTCACCGAGGAATTTTGACTGTTTGCCTTGCCTGTGCATTATTTAGGAAAAGTTCAGTCCGATTTAAAATAATTAAAGAAAAGCAATAAATAATTATGCAATTATACTATAATTATTTATTGCTTGACATGAGTTGTATGAATGTTTGCGTGTTAACGTGACAAAAATAGAAGTCAGCATTTTCACGCCAGTATCTATCTATGACTTTCTATGTTCTATCCTTTGCAGAATGTACATGCAGGGCAACAATCTGGACAGACTGATACACGGAGCTCTTGACGTTACACTCAGTGAAATGGACAAGGTACAGGGACCATTCGATCCAGCAGACTACATCAACTTCCTTATGGGAAACATCCTCACCGGCGTCTGCTTCGGCCATGTGTAAGTATTATTAAAACTTAGGTCAGGTATTGAAGTGTTAGCCTAACAAGTGTGTTTATTAACTTCTTTAACAAATACATCGAAATTCACCTTGCTTTTAAACTGGATAATAGTTTCATGCGGTTTCATGCGGTTTCATGCGGTTGATCTTTAAATTTCGATTGCTAACTGACAATATGGTCTGGTACTTTAACCATATACTAAAAGAGAACTGACAATTAAAGCATTTGCTCGTATGGGGAGTAATCTTTTAGTATGAATGTTGCATAATGGCCTTGTTGGATCTTTTTCAGATACAATATTGATAATAAAGATGTGCAGCGTATCTTGGAATTGGAGGACGAGTCGTTTAAACTCTTTTGCAGCGTGGTCCCTGAAGATTTTATCCCTGGGTTAAAGTATGTTTACAAATCTAAGATTATGAAAGACATTGAGCAAATCTACGACGGAATAGTAAACCAATATATTAAGCGGAAATTTGAAGAGGAGAAGGCAACATTTGACAGGAGTAGGTATTTGAACACCATTTATACATTAAAACACAAAACAATGGTGTATTTTGCCTTTCTGTGTTGTTTGTTTCTTATTTAGAATGTGAAATCAATATTATATATTAAGTAAGGGGTATGTCTCCTTCATGTGTTCAGGAATTTCTTTTATGTAACTTGTCATATCGGCGTCCTTTGCAGTTCTTTAGGGGCACGAATGTAGATTTTTTTTACATCTGTTTTATTTTGCAAATTTATGTCTTTTTGCATATTTAAATTAGTACCTTTGTGAGGCTCTTGGTACATTCGCGCCTTTGGTTTGCTAGGCTATCGGGGCCTTGTTGCATAGTTCAGAGATTACTGAATAAGAAAGCAACTGGACGCATGTACGCACAAATACGTAATTGCATACGCACTTAATGACATTCTTTTGCAGAAGGCTATAAACCATACTATATGCACTGCGCCGATCTAATTAAATCTAACACTATGTGTCATTTTTCAGATAACATTCGCCATTTCACGGACTTTCTTCTATTGGCTAAACTGGAAGCGGCAGAGGAAGAAGGAAAGGCTGCAATGGAGAGCCTTTCGGACGATTATCTCATTCAGACATGCTCCGACATATTTTTTGGTATTAAACAATTATTGAAATGTGAATTTTCCTTTTATCAAATAACGTTACCTTATGTTGATTGCATTTCTGACATATCGTCAGAAATTGTTTTGATGTATGCAATTGCTGTCCTTTACAAAAGTTGTATGTTTATTAGTGAGAAAAGATATGTATTTTTGTCACTTTATTGTTATTATAAATAGTTAAGCGTGTCTATCCTACACAGTTGGCTGTTTCGAGCCTGAACAGCAATGTTTCTTGTTTTTGATGATGTTGTAATGGACTTTTTGGGTAGGGTGAGGGTGGTGGGTAAGGTCACTATCTTGAACATCGTGTGCTAAGTTCATACAGACGTTCGTGTTGATGCTTTTTCGGTCGTGGGTTACCATATAACATTTTGTGACAAATATAACGTGAACATAGTTAATTCTGATTAATGTTTATTATGCATGTACAGCTATTAGGATTAGACAGCATAGATTTTCTTGTTTTGTAATTTATATACTTCATTCACTATATTAATTGAAACTATTTTAAATTAGAGTGGAAGAAGTTCTGTTTTCTACATTCTTTTTCAGCCGGCATTGACACCTCTCGACTGACTCTTTCATTCGCGATACGGGACATGATTATCCATCCCGAAATCCAAGAGAAGGTATTCGACGAGATCAACAGTGTTGTCGGTATGAAAATAATATAAATGTAATCAAATGTAAAGTTTAAGCAAAATAATATTGTTTTCCCTGCTAGTCTTTTGCGACGTTATTATTATAGTTTACCGATTGACGTCCTACATTTTAGAACCCAGTCGTCATCACAAATATGTATTTCCTATCTTGCTTACGATATACAGTTAGCTATTTTTAAACTTAAAACCACGTGATCACTTTTACATGAGTTTACATGATCCGGGTAAATCGCTCTGAGGTTGTTGTCTATTTTTTTTGTAAAAATGCCAATCGTGCATATTTATTCATTTGTTTTTGTTTTGGGGGTTTTACGGCACACCGACACTTTATATAGGTCACACGTTGCCGATTTATTCATTTGGAAAGAATGAACATTTTGCCTGATCTTTAACGAGTTGCACCGCCCCAAAATTGGCATAGTGTTAAAATCGTCTTTTTGCTTAGACAAAATTGTGAGTTTCTTTAGAAATGTTGCCTTAAATGGGCCTTCCGATAAATCGGTTACTTCCCTTGATTTAAAAGGGAGGCTACTCGCCCTGACCCTTTGGGGACTAATAAAAAGATGAAAAAGGATTGGACCATTTTTAACTAACAGATTTGAACAAGTACTTAGCAGCCGTAGATTGAATGCGCTAATCGAGCGAATTATCGGCGCTCACAGGCTAGCTATTACTTACAATAAAAAGATGTTTAAAGGAGAGACCAACTCGAGAAGACGAAGAGGGTCTCTGAACAGTTTATTAATCCTTCCGGAACTTCGCCTCCTTGGACATGAATTAGTAACCCTTCGTCCATTTCACACTTCGCCTTCTCCTAATGAAAGGAGACGAGATTCAAGGTTCGCCCCTGTTTGGCAAAAGAAGTTCACACTTCGCCCTTATTCTTAACATTATTCATAAATGAGAACAATACTTTAATTGTTAAATTTTAAAAAAAAAAAAAAACAACAACACAAACGTTAATGATAAATCTACTTGAAATACATTTGAAATAATGCATACATCATGAAACAGACTAATTGTTTCTTGCAACGGAGTTTTAGTATTACGTTTAAAGTATTAAAATCAGAGAAAACACAATTTAATATCGCGTTTAGAGAAAGATATCACAGTAAATTAAATTGATTTAAGTAAAATCTATTTGACGACCATTTAAAAACCCTCAAGGAGGTGCACACTTACATAGTTTTGAATGAATAACACATTTAATATTCAAATGTAATAGAGCATTTTACGTAGATGTTCAGTTAAATAACATTGTTAACGAACTTATAAATGATCACTATACAGAACTAATTATCAACCAAGAATAACGCGCGTACTATTATCACAATAATTACGGGAGGCAAACATCAATTAAAGATCACACTTTTGTTGCTTTGTTGTGCATTTATAAAATAACTACATACTCGAAATTGTCATGAGTGTGAAAGCCCTATTAAATTATGGGCAACCAAAAACGTACTCCAATAAGTAGTAACAAAAACAAGCTTGTAACAGCGGAGATTCATTAAAATATAAAATTATTAACCTTCACATACGCTTTAATTTTTGTATACATATTTTAAGGAAAATCACGCATATTTTAGTTACTTAATATAAATGTGTAACATTCCATACGTGTATAGATTTTATTTAATTATCTAGATTTTAACTTGTTTATTTCAACACATGTTTATATGAAGTAACATTGCATTTAAACAAAAAAATAGTTACCATTCGTATATTTTTATTCAGGTTAAGATAATTTTCCTAAGTTACGACAAGTTTAAAAAAAGAAAAAGTAGATTTTGCTAAGAAGGATCTACAATGCTCAAAATATAATTTCCAGGATATGAAGACAAAATAAACATAAATACAAGGTGAAAGCCATAGAAATAATAAGATATAACTTGACAAGTATACATTTTTGACTTTTGATACATTTAGATTTAGGGGTAAAATGTAGTTCATAAGCGTGGTTAATCAGAGCGAGAGCGAAGTGTGAAAAGGGTGAAGATCAGATTCGTATGTTCCCAGTTGTTTGTGAAAATAATATATAGAGAGAATACCAGGTTAGTGTTGATATAGATAAATGTTATCATGCGAGGCTAAGAAAATCAGAAAGAACGAGGCTCCCGGTATTCTTTTTATCCCACTATCAATAGTTTTTCAGATATATTTTAAAGGGAAACATTTAAATTTACCGCTACTGCTCCTCCTTTACATGATCTGACATTCCAATGCAATACACGAAATTCATGCGCGTGCATAGAGTAATACGGCTATAAGAAATAGTTCTATTTTACTATTAAAAATAAGACAATAAACATGTTATTTCTTTTATTTTACTTGCGCTATACATAAGGTTGTTATTTTATTGATTAGCATAATTAAAAATAATGGTTGGTTGGAAAATAACATTAACAAAAATCACATCCTCGGGTAAAGTTATACATGAAGTGTGTCATGTCAAGGCCGTGTAACATTAAAGTTGTTACGCACATTGCATTAAGAAACGCGAATTACATTCGAAGTTAGTGTGTTTTTGTTGCTCTTAAGGCAGTTTACTAATGGATTTTAATTGTGGATGAAATTCTGAACATTGAATATAGCGCCATATAATTGCGAAGATAGTTGTGTTTTTGACAGCGTGACTTGCGAAATTTGGAGAAATGTTAGGATTGGAGGTGGTGTGTTGGTGTTTATGTTTACGTCTAGAAACATTTGTCCATATCTGTGCAGTCAGCTGTATTTGGTTCAACTAAAGGTCGAACTTTATCTAAACCATTTGAATGTTCATCATGTAACGACATTTGATCATCAGGGTCTGTCCTCAGATTAGGCAGCTGCTTTCTGCTTTCTGAGACAATCACAGATTCAAGATCAATTTCCTTTTCAAATATCTTAGGACTAACGCCAAATTTGCCTCGAAATCCTCGTAGCTTATCTCTACAACACTGCTTAGGTTTTCAAACGGTTTTTCATCAAATTCTTTCAATTCATACAAAATAACAACAGGGACTCGCATAATATGACATTTTGACAGTTATTTTTATTGTTGCAGACTACAAATTCGTATTTGTATTAATTTTATTATTATTCCTAAACATTTTTTAAGTGCCTGTATTACATTTTGTTTTCAGTTTTTTTGCAAGTTTTTGAATTGTAAATGTGTACATTTTGATTTATAAAGCTTTTTTTCCAAATTTTTTTATATCATAGTTAAATAAAACTTCGGAAAATTGCGATCAACTGTCCGGTTAGCTCAGTCGGTTAAGATACCATTACTTAAATTTTCAATCCTGCAGAACAGAGATCGAGACCTCGCTCAACCCAACTTTTTTAATACCCTCGTTTGCTCTATTTAACCAATCTTTATATTATGGACATTTTTGGGGTGATCACAAGAATAATTACGCGTTAAATGAGTTTCGTTCACGTAAACATTCTTGATCGTTTCGTCAAACAAAGTAGTCCGGCTTAGAGCAGGTGCGCGAATATCGGTTGATAAAGCTCATCTTTATCACACGAGTTATATCAACCGATATTTACAGAAATGGTGGGATAAATAACTATATCGTCATTAACATGAACTCAAAGCGGCAACACCGTAGTCGTTTGTTTTGAGGGAATCGATGCAATGAAACAGTTCTGTTTTCGACCACCTTTCTGCGATAAAGACCTTTACATATGCAGCAATATTTCGGCGATTTCCATTTCGGTTTTTTTTTCTTTCTTTAATAAACATTCCATGTCACTCGAAGTTTGTGTTATACACGCTGATAAAATTTCTACTTATGCCCCGGAAGTTTTTATCAGCGCGAGCGCATGCGTATTCGGAGTTTATTCAAGGCAGCAGACAACTTAGTTATCGGAAAGCCCAATTCCTCAACGCATTGACAAATATTGTTACATGCACTTGGCAAACTGTCGAATACTTCCTTTTAATTCACAACATATTTGTGTTTTGTTTTTTAATTTGCTATACAGGTAAATCAGTTTTATATATGGTGATTTTATTTCACACTAATTATCAGTCCTGCGACAACACACTTTATATGTTAAATAAATTAGGAACGGCAACCGTTGACCGGTTAATCTCTTACCATGAATGTTAACCGGTTACACATTCTGTAACGGGTTAGTTGCTCTTACAAATTATATATGGAATTTGTTGTCTAACGCTTATTTTTATTCACTGTACTAGAGTCTCTCTAAATCTCTTGCTTAAGTGGCTCGCACAACCCTTCCATTGATCCGTTAGCTAGTGTGAGATAAAGATGAAGGGCTATGAATGTGTCAATAAAGCGGTTATCCAAGATGCAATTAACTGTGAACATACTGTTCATTGTCACCACTTGCAAATCATACCACGTACCTCCCTCCTCTTCCCATGTCTGGGTGCCCGTATGGTTACAAAATACCCGTTTACATGAATATAGAGCCTAAAACTATAAATCATACAATTGGATATATATGAGAATAACAGGTACATTTTTAAAATTTATTTTTGGTAGAGATCGCTTCATTGCATTCCTTTGTTTGAAAAAGAAATATAAATTTAACTAGGTCAGGCCTGTTTTAATAATTGCAGCATTTCTATCTTATATTCATTTTCGAGCTGTTCTTTATTGTCAGGTAAATAAAAGAAATACCCCTATTATGAAATAGCACAAAGCATTGCAACCGTAGCTTCTGAGGAATTACAAAACTTACATAGAAGCGCAAAAGTGACCTTATAATTAATGGAAGTATATGTATATTATTCCAAGTACCTGAATACGGCGACACTATCCGTTTGGTTAGCTGGTAAACCGGTTATAAGTTGTAAAGGTTGGCCGGTTACTAATCATTGCCATCCCTAAAATAAATTAAATAAATATACATATACTTGAATACATCTATATACTATATCGCGATAAAGAATATATTTACGTAGTTTAAAATGTTTGTCCAACTTAACTTACATGTCGCATGAGTTCACCTGTAAAATTAAGGTGCATATGTCATCCCATTTATCCTTTAAGGTTGTAGTCGCCTCCCTCAATCCTCTGATAGACCTCAACTCGCTTACACGGAAGCTGTCTTGCACGAAAGCATGCGTCTGAACAACGTGGTTCCTACAGGGATAGCGCATGTAGCACTGTGTGACAGCAGCATCAGTAAGTAAAGCTGCATTGTATATGCATAATGACATAATGTTACGTCAAACACGTATTTATTATTACAATTTTATTAAAGACTTATAGACTAGAATTATAAATACCGAACTTGGATACTGAATACATGCGTAAATGAGCTTTTTGCTATACTGACCAAAACCAACAACGCTTCTATAAAAACTGCACATATGCCAATACCATTTAAAAGTTCCCTTGTTAGACCCATGGTAAAAAGCAAATCCAGTATAAAAAATCATTAAAACGACTGGCCTATATAAAATCCCCAACTTTGGTTTTATGTTTTAGTAAACATGGATGCGAATTAGAAGCATTTTGCTTTTAATTACCCTGCTTAAGTAAATCAGTGTGCATGTGGAAAAGGTCATTCCTCAGAATCGGCTAGTAAGGACGTCAAAGCGACAACCCCTTGTTCAGAATTATGCGACATTACTAGTGCTTCCCGATTTGTCTGCAGATTTGATAGAGTCAGTTATAACATCATCATCGGTAACGTCGCCTTAATAATGGCTTTTAAATCGCAGCTTGGCCTCTTTAATAGACGAGATTCTCTTGTGACTGTTACCCAACAGTTTGCGTAAAATGGGAACTTTCAAAGCCCGTTCCAGTGAGATAAAGTGTACATCAAAGGTCCGTTTTTATGCCAAAGCAGTATATTAAACACATCAAACCAGCCGGATCAATTTATATTTTACAAAATGTTAAGAATACCTGTTCGCATTAATGTCATGACAACCCGTAATGGCCATATATCACTTTGTTTAGCTACATGTAACACCATTGCCAACCAATGCCTAAAGAGGCATTAAATACAAAATACTGGCACGTACGTTCAAAACATTACATGGATAATCATCAGTTTACTTCGAAGACATGCTATAATTATAACCAACAACAATTTAAGGTCATAAACTAGCTGTTACTAGCCGTACCAAGAAGCCGCACATGATTATACATGGTCACCGTTGTTTTGTCGACCCAAAGTTATAAAGGTGCACTCCCATCAGAAAACAGAGACTGCAATATGCCTTTGAGATATGAAAAAAATCGAAAGCATATTAGTAAAACGATATGTAAATTTTATGGTTTGCCCTTGTAGGAAACGTTCGTGTATTACATTTACATGGCTGAACATGTCTTTAAAAATGTTTTTATTAATGTCCTTTTTGATAACTTCTTTTTATTCTCATAATATTCAGACAACACGAGTTAGTTTGTGTCATACATAATTCGCTAAACTTTAATTGTTACTTTACTAAACTTTACATTTTATATCTGTCCATTCCTGTGCTCGTAATATATAATATATTGCTAAAAACAATGGTTCATTATTAGATTATCTTTATTTGCTATATGAAATCTCAGTAACCACAATACTTAGTATCAGTAGAACATGATATATTATGATTAAAATATTTTTCAAAGTACAATGACTCATATCCAAAAATGTTTCATACAGTCAACATGATATTTGTCTTTTATTACACTAGATGGATACGATGTTCCCAAAGGCACAACCGTGATGATTAATCACTGGGCCCTTCACCATCGTCCAGACGCTTGGGACCAAGTAGACAAGTTTATTCCGGAGCGTTTCCTTGACGCAGATGGCAAGCTGGGGCCAAAACCAACAAGTTGGCTGCCGTTTTCTGCCGGGAAAAGAGTCTGTCTTGGGGAATTTGTAGCCAAGCCGGAGCTTCATCTCTTGTTTGCCGCATTAGTGCAGCGATTCAAGTGGAAGCCGGAGTCTGGTGTCACACAGACCAATGAAGATGAAGGAACATTTCTCACATCATACCCTAAGCCGTTTAAAGTCGAAATTGAGAAAAGGTTTTAAGTATGTTAGCATTTGTCGAACTTATGATCCTTTTGATTCAATGTCATGTAGGAAATGTTTGATTTCTGCAGGGCTTTGATTTAAATGTGTAAAATATGTCAATGCCTTGTGATAATAATATCACTTTTTCGTTTCTACAGTACTCAAATATATTACATATTTGACATTATACGCTCATTACTATCAAACAATACAAAATAAATAGGTTTATGTAAGTGTTGACTAATTAATAAAACACGCTTATTCGAATGTTGACCATAGACGAATAATTCGTTATTGAAATTTATTTAAATCTAAACTTTTATTTATACTAAAATTTTATTTACTCTTGGCGTTGTTAACTGGCTTCAATATGTATTAGTTGTCTTTATATCTTGGAATACAATGGTTTATAGAATGGTTTTTATCTTGTTTTCTAAAAAGAATGAACATATTAAGTATGTCTTAGGTAAAAGAGTACATTTTTTTTTTCGAAAAAAAAGATGATGAAGACGATGATGGTAAAGATATCGCTGATGCTGCCGATGTTACGCCCTTGGTTATGAAATAGTTATGAATTCAATAATGATGATTAAGATATGATGATGATGATGATGATGATGATGATGATGATGATGATGATGATGATGATAAAGCAGACGCCATCAGCCCCATTGTCACAGGTTTCCGCCCCCTAACTCGGAGCACCTTCCGAATGGTCGGGAAAGTTGGAGTGATTCAACTCCGGCTTCGTTGCCTGCTAGCCTAGTTTGCCATGCTGTAACCAGAGCCAGCTGGAAGCCCGTTTATCAGATTAACGAACAGCTTTTCCGTTAATGCCCAATGCATCTAGTATTTGACAGTAGGCATTTGGTCCTTCACATTACGAAGGAAGAAGCTTCACTGCAGTGGTTCATCAGTCCACAGTTCTTGACATTGCATGTCCCTTGTCATGTCATGTCCTCTCTGATCTCTGGTTGGCGTCTTCCCATCATTAGTTCTGTCTAGTGCATAGTCCTTCTTTTCTCTTGTTTATAGCTCCAACGATGTCCTGGTGTCTGAGATTAATCTCTGCTTGCTCCAACGCTTTATTGACAGACAATTTCCTGCTTGTTCTCACCGTTATGCCTGCTTCTAGGATATTTTTTTGTCATGGCGTCTCGGATGGTCAGCAAATGTCGGGCCTTGGATGCTTTCAATTCCTTTTAAAGGTAGCTGAAGGGCATCTTGAGCCTTTCGGATTTGCTGTAGAATCATAAAAAGGATGGTGTTAATCGGAGCCATCTTTCTATGTGCTTACTACTTGTTGCTTCGTCTTTCTACAGTGCCGATGGTAAAGTTATTCACTATTAATTAAAAACCTTTTCACATATTTGGTCTTAGGTGCATAATTTTCGGTTTTGACTGGCTAACAGTTCAGAACACCGTGGTCATGTTACTGCTAGCAGCAGAAACCACAAGCTTTTGAAAAGTCTTTATGTTTTAGCTTTAAGCTAGGTTACATATTATGAACATTTCTAGTTTGCTAGAAGTGATTTCAGATGTAGAACCTTCCTCTACACACCCTCCCTCTGAAAACTTACCAACATGTAAGAAGAGGAGGGGAATGAATAATTTAGCTGGAAGTAAAACATACATTGACGTACACTTTGACATACACAGCAACGCAATAAGTTTTTGTATTCTGCGTTATTCAATGCTTTTGTGTATTGTTAAGGGACAATCCCGTGACCTGCAAGCACGCACAATTTTTTTCAGTGACATCCCACTTAACATACAAAGGCAAAATGACACCATTTTAAGTTTGTATTTTTGTCGCAACGTTGAAGGCGATTGTCGATAAGACGCCAAAAAGACACATATTCAACGAAATGATAACTCAAAAGTGGTAGATATGCATTACCTATCAATTTGTATTGCAAACATAGTGTGTGTTATGTTTTGTGTGATAGAAATTGGTCTATTTGGGTTAATTTAAGGTTTTATAATTTTCTGTGCAGCTGTCTGACCTTAATTTTGACCTACTTGACGCAAGGCAAGCCCGGATATAATCGCGGTACGAATTGGAAGAAATCACATTTACACACATTTTGTACCCAAGTTTGCCGCTGCCTTAAGACTTCGTTTATCCACAGTTTAAGGTTCTGGACCTGTTATGTTGACCTTCCACAATCCTTATAATGATACTGTTTCTTGAATCTGTACTATAAAACACATCGTACGGTGAATTTTTTTAGGAAGTTTACCGTTTGTAACTCAAGTTAAGTACATTTTTATAAAGTGACCCTTGATTTTCAAATACACCGTAAATTGTGCTGGAACAAAAAATGAAAAAGTACCATTTTTTCAAATTCTACTGTTCTATATTCAAATTTTTACCAATTTTCCTGGTACACAATCATGTCATGTTAAATCAGAACAATAAGATTACACTTTGGACAAATACTTATAAAAATACAGAACTTTGCATACATGTACCCCCGAGCAAAAATCCGAGTTTTTTGGGTGTGTTTAAAAATTAACTCTATCTATAAAAGCAAATATCTCAAACTTGGAGCTAGTAAGACACATATAGCTAGTTTTAAAATTTTATGCAATATAAACTGCCCATAATATGAGATTTTAAAGGCATTTTACCGTTCCTAATAAAATTTATAAGAATTTGTAAAGGTTACTATAATGAAACTGCAAGAGAATTTATAGCGAAAAATAACGTCAAAATAGTCAATTACAGATTATACTCCTTTATACAAAAAATCACCTACAGTTGGTATAAGAGATGGAAATATGTATGTAAAACTCTGCATAATTACATGAAAACCTTCTCTTTACTGATTTTGGCTGGCTTGAGGGAAATATTTGAAATTAACCACTTTACACGTTTTTCGTAAAATTTTTGAGAAATGGGTAACCCAATGACGTCATGGAAAATCCATATCACGTGGTGAAAAACTACTAAAAATAGCAAATAGGAAACTTTACGACGAATGCTATTCAAATAAAACCGAATCATACCGAGTGCCGATGTTTACCGAAGTTAGTTACAGGTCCAGAACCTAAAGGGGGTATCCGACAGCGTGCCTATATCAATAACATTGACCAATATATTGTTACTAATTTGGTAGCAATCGCAAAAATAACTCTAAATGTTCATTCATTTCAAATCTATAATTAAGCATAATTGTGATCTCTGCTAAATATAGATGTCGACGTCAGAGTCTATTACATGTACCTGGATGACGATATAACGTAATATGAAAGTAAGTTGTCGCGTGTGTTTGTTTTTAGTTTATAAATAGCTAACTCTGCAACATGGCTTAGATAAGAATTGTCTTTTTGCAATGACTAGTGTGGATTTATGCTTTATTGTTCACCCAGATCATTTTTAAGGACATTTCCAGGTAAAAACGACTTTTTTAGGAAAAACATTTAGATCTATGCAAACTATCGGATCGCACGTTTAAGATCAGCACAAATAAGCAGCACAACTCCTTGGCGATGGCTGTTTCAACCACTTTCCGCCAATCGGAACTCCTCTGGTAATTCTGTCCTCGGGACACTCATTCCTTGGATGTATCTGGTGCAATAATACTTACTGAAACCACGATCGTTTTGTTCGCCGGAAGTCGGAAGAAGAATATGCCTAAAATGTAGTTCGCAAAAAACATAAGCAATGCCATCGTTTTGACAGTTGCGTGTCTGCTGCGCTGGGTAAATTAAGATTGGAAGATGTAAATTTGAAGCCACCACTTTAATTGAAGTTTTACAGGCATCGTACTGTATGAGCTGTCATCCGAGCTGCCATCTTTGTTTTGACGTCTGTCACAAAAGCAGTTCCATATAGGGAAATTGCCGAGGTGATCCGACTACTTGCATACATCCGAGGGATGATTCGTGAATTGTCCGAGGTGTTCCGATTGCACTTTCTGCAACCACCATCCTATCAAACTGATGTGTAGATTAAAAACAAAAGTGTATAAATCTTACATCGATAGGTTATAAGACGCGTGTAGTTAAATTAACATGTGTATTTTTGCTTTTAGTAGTAGTAGTAGTAGTAGTAGTTATAATAATAATAATAATAATTATAATAATAATAATAATAATAATAATAATAATAATAATAATAATAATAATAATAATAATAATAATAATTACTCTATAAAAACAATGTATTTTACATAGACACTTACTTTTTAATGATACATGTATATCAAAACATCTTAAAATAAGTATGGTCTAACTCTGTTGTGTGAAATATACAACATGCGTCTTATGCAAAAAGTAAAGACATTATTACCCAGTAATAATTGTTACCAGTAAACGGTGTTCATATGAGCTTTTTGTCGTAACTTTAACCGATCAATATTGTTTATTCCTGAACATTTTGGTCAATATACATCACGTTGACAAACACGATAAGCGTTGTAAAACCTTGCCAACGCCGTATTTATTTTGTTCAGCGTAGCTGTCTAACCTCACGTGTGACCTATTTACATATGTTGACGCAATGCCATGCTCCATTGAATATCAATGCGACTCTCATAGGGAGAGCCACTTTACCAACGACCTATACACAGAGTCAATCGGAACACCTCGGATAGTCCCGAGGACGGAATTACCCGAGGAGTTCCGATTGACACAGAGTGTGGGTAGAGTATGCCGGTTATCAATGAGTCGGGTGAAAGTAAAACGTTTGTTACGACAACGTTCTGACTTATCTAGAAAAACACGGATCCGTGACTAAACTGTTTCTTTTTGTTCAGATAACACTTAACAAATTCGACACTGGATACAATACAATTGAAAGACTGAATTTGAAAACATGTATATATATATATATATATATATATATATATATATATATATATATATATATATCAGATGACGAGGTGACGCTGTGTGCTTGCTGGTAAAATGCCACCTTAGTGCAAAAAGCTAAGAAAGGCATACTAAACCAACAGTTACTTGGTTTACACATTTGCTCATACTATGTTTCACACGTATGATACTCCAATAAAATTGTACAAATATACCAAAAGGACGAATCTGGGATTTTTCTACGGTGGGGTTTGAGGTCTAAAATGAGCGAGCACCAGTGGTGTGTGTTGTACTTTGGGGTCTCATAGCATGCCCACATAGAAAACTTGTTAAATGTATTACCCAAATAAAGCCATTTCCAGCATTTTCAGAAGCTGCTAAAACCTTTTCCCTGGGTCTAAAATGTTTGTATTCGCGGCGACAAAGAAAATCTGTAATACTTTTATGGGATGAGGAGAGCGGTCAAATTAAGCGAGATCCATAGGTACAAGTAGTTTTGGAGGTCCTAAGACATGCTCCCTCCCACAGAAGGAGTTGATATCTAGTAGCCAAATAGTGTTATTTCCTGCTTTTCAGATGCTTGACAGGTCTTCATATACAGATTTTTTTTACACAAACAGTTTTATTTCAATGCGTTTTAATTAAATACATTTGAGGTTTAAATACGTGCTTACTATTCTTATCTGTAGCACTGGACACATGTAATGGCAAAAACACCTCCAAGGAAGCTACTTTTGAAAATTCCCATGTGGGTCCGGATCCACCCGAACCACCGCTAGATCCGCCCATGTACCCTACTACATCTGTGTTGTAAAGTAATGCTGATTGCATACGGCCATAACAATGGACTGCAGTGTCATCAACACTCCCCTGAGCTCGCTTTTGTAAAGGTCAATTTGCCACTTTCCTGAGTAAAATGGCCCTAATTCACCGGGAGGCGACGGAAAGGCTGCACAGATTTTGTGACCTACCGACGGTTATCTCCCATATCTGGGACACCAGACTGTTATCCAGGCTACTCAGGTCCGCTGACGCTAGCCAAAGTGGCTGAGGCAATCTAACATGTGCTCAGCATCCGCTGAGTGTACAGTAGCTGCACATGCTCTGTTAAAGCGACTTATCGCCACACCCCGGCGGCGATGACGACTTATCCCGAAGAACAATACATAAAACAAAAATAAAAGTTGATCATGCAATAGTAACTTCGTTAGAAAAGTATATGTATGGGTATGTTACTTAATGAAATAATTCAAAAATAGAAAAATAACCCTTGACATATAGGCTTATATGAGAGTTATTTAGTCTTTAGTCTTACGCTAACTCCTGTCTCTTTTATTATACGCATTCTTGTAATAGAAGCTTCTGGCACACATCACAATGTTAGGGAAAAAACGTTGAAAGCCACGAGTGTAAAGGCGAACATCGATGGAAACCTATAAGGGACAGGAGAATCATATAATATTTTTACACGCGTTACCTAGCAGGTAATGAAGTGTTACTGCTATATACTAATGCAGCCGACCTGAAAATGTTCAGTTATTCGTAGAGCGACAAAGATGTAGTTCTATGTATTGTCATAATACGATGTGAATTGCAAGGCTTAGTTGCACAGTTTAACTCCCGTTGTAGAATCCTCAAATGCTTCCATAAGTATGTCCAGCCTGTTTAACCGGATCGGTAGCGCAATCGGTAGAGCGTCGGCACCAGGTACGGTAGGCCCCGGGTTCGATCCAGGGCCGTGACATTCCAAAGTCGTTAAAAATGGTATAGCTCCCTTGCTAATGCTCAAGCAAATATAAGAGTAGTTCCACGACTGATTGGCCCGGTGTCAGGATAATGAGAAGGGTGTGGTATCATGCCAGGTGTTCACGACATGCTATACACATTGCAGGCAGCACTTTATCTGCTTCATGTAAACACCGTCTACAGAAAACTGAAATACTGTAGGTGGGACGATAACCCCAATAAACCAGCTTGTTTAAACTAGATGCAGATGTGAAATGCAACACTTCATAAACAACGAAATTATAAACTTTTTTTTCAGAAAACGCTCACACTCAAAATTTCGGCAAATTGTCTTTTTCAAGAGTTAAAAATAAACAACTGCTCTATTTACATTTTGGAAAAGTTAATGGGTGCTGCCATTTCTCACTTCAAGTCATTCGCCTCTACAGGGACTCGAACCCACGTAGACAGATGCCGAGGAGTAAGAAGAGTTACATGTCCGTGTTTAAACGATGGGACACCGATGGCCGAGATATAGAATTGCGGAATTATGTTTATAAATATGGCAGCGCCCATGAACGTTTACAAATATGTAAAGAGAGCAATTGTTTGTGTTTAACTTTGAAAAAGGCAATTTGCCGAAAATTTGTTGTGTGTGAGCGTTTTCTAGAAGAAAATCTACAGTTAATTATGGAACAATTTACAACATGTAAATACACAACCTTCTAGAGATCGTAGAAATAAACACCCAGTGAAAAATGAAACGAGTGCTGTAACCTTTCACCGCCACCCTCTTCACACTCCTAACTCCGGTTGCGTTTTACTGTGCTGCTGCGATTTAATCCTTAACATCTGCTGCTTAAGACCACATATTGAGGGTAAATGGACAGTTATCTTACACAAAATAATATACTGTAACTGTGTATTTTGAAAAATAAAAGTCACGGTGTACTTAGATTTATTTTTAACATAATGAAAAACGTAATTAGAATACTGACATTTATACCTTTCCATACACGCCAGTTCTTAACACACTTCAATGTTTAGGTTTATTTAAGGTTTACGTGTATGCAGTGTAGAAGAGAGCGTTCTTCAGTTATCCCCGGGATCTACATTTGAGCATATGTTGTGAAACTTTCAGAGGTAAGCTTGTTATCGATGGACTTTTTGATACTGTTTTTAAATTGACATTACTATGCTTTCGTCACAACAAGGTGAAGGAACAGGCTTATGTGATTCACATTTATCATGTTATCATTTGTAAGTCAAATCTGTCAGGCTGTACTTTAAACTGAATTACGTTTGATAAAAAACACTGTGTAACATTTACGATGTATCAAGCTATAGCTGGCTCAACGCCCATAAGTCGACCTGTCTGAATTTAAAAGTAGGGCACCCAAGGCTGAGGGACAGCATTGCGGACTTGTAACTTGTCTGACTCCTACATGGTATAACCAATAAATATACGCATGGATGCAATATACTTTACTTATGTGTACCTAAATTTACAAGCCACCACTTACAAGCGTACGCATCAATAAAAGCTAAAAATATACAGTCTTTAACATGTAATTAAAGAAGACAGACAGTGGGTTTCGCATGTTGTGTTATATTGCGCATCTTATTTGTGTGATCACAAACGTTTCTCAACTATATCCATTTCAGTTTTGTATCCGCCATGCTTGAAGTTCTCCTAGACGTATTGACTGCGAAGACAGCCCTGGTGGCTCTCATTTGTGGTCTTCTGGTAGCTTGGTATCTAAGGAACCTTCGTTACAAACTCCCGCCTGGACCCATACCGCTCCCTCTAGTCGGCAATCTGCTACGTATGTACATGTGGCAAAGGTGCATGTTTCCAGCGTCTTTTTCGTTTAAAACAATAATACGTGGAGCGTAAACGAGGCACAAGTCTTGTATTTGTAATGAAAAAATTGATAAAGATTTGTTTTCTCGCCTGCTTATTTATTACTATATGTGATGCAGCGCTCTTAACCATTTAGAGTTAAAATCGAACTTAGAACTAAGTAAATTGTGTATTTTGCTACATTTAAAATTTGTCGTTACAACTATTTCAAAGAATGTTTTTATGGTAAAAAAAAAATATTAAACCCATAAACTTATTAATATTTTGGCACTATTAAGTCAACATAAATTCTATTTAAGATCTTGAGTAAAATCTATTACACGCTTGGTAAGGCGAATCTTTTACAACAATTACAAGAAATACGAATGCAATCAATAAACCGCCATTCCATTTTACAGAGTGTGACAGCAAACGGTTGACTGTACAGATGTACGAATGGTCCTTGAAGTATGGACCGGTTATATCAGTGCATATGGGTAAGTGCTATTTGTAGTTATACGAGAATTACACATATAAGTTTTTAGCAAAGACATTTAAAAATAAGAGTAACCGGGTTATATTTAAAGCTTACCCTCAGGAAAATAAAAGTATATGTCGTTTGTATCTTATTTAAACATAAACTTGTTTAATATGCCCTTTTCCCATGTTTTTTAACTTACTTTACATTTCATGTCCGTTAATTTATTTCATTATTAGAAGTTGCTAAAAATAATCATTTAACAAAATAATTCTTGTTTCTGTAAGACATCGAAAAATATCTGTGTTTTCATTAGGGAATTTGAATAAGAATTATTTGAATTAGAAAAAAGTCCATAAACAAAAATTGCAGCCATTACGGTGACACATTCAAGCATCTTCTTCAAATTGCTTTAATGTAGGCAGTTGGAGTAGTTTGCTGACATAGATGTTAAAGCCGCACGCTATTTATTGTAGGCTGTGAACATCATTATGTAAGGTCAAATGTGAATTGTATGTTAAACTTGTCAACATTAACTGTAATTTGAAACAAATCAGGACCAAAGTTAATGGTTGTTGTCAACGACATCACGACTGCCTTAGAGGTTCTGGTGAAGAAATCCACCGACTTTGCCGGTCGCATGAAAACTCCGTCAAGTAAGTTATTGTCTGTAGTTTTAGTGTTTTATTTCAGTCCTTTAACATATACTAGTTGTAGCTTACTGGTTTATTTTCCTATTACAAATTTCAGTTGTAGTAAAGTGTTTTCATATCTGCCCTATGACATACCCCAGTTGTAGTAAAGTATTTTCATTTCTGCCCTATGATATACCCCAGTTATAGTAAAGTATTTGTATTTCTGCCCTATGACATACCCCAGTTATAGTAAAGTATTTTCATTTCTGCCCTATGACATACCCCAGTTATAGTAAAGTGTTTTCATATCTGCCCTATGACATGCCCCAGTTATAGTAAAGTATTTTCGTATCTGCCCTATGACATACCCCTGTTGTAGTAAAGTATTTTCCTTTCTGCCCTATGACATGCCCCAGTTATAGTAAAGTATTTTCATATCTGCCCTATGACATACCCCAGTTGTAGTAAAGTATTTGTATTTCTGCCCTATGACATACCCCAGTTGTAGTAAAGTATTTTCATTTCTGCCCTATGACATACCCCAGTTGTAGTAAAGTATTTTCATTTCTGCCCTATGACATACCCCAGTTATAGTAAAGTATTTTCATTCCTGCCCTATGACATACCCCAGTTGTAGTAAAGTATTTTCATTTCTGCCCTATGACATACCCCAGTTATAGTAAAGTATTTTCATTTCTGCCCTATGACATACCCCAGTTATAGTAAAGTATTTTCATTCCTGCCCTATGACATACCCCAGTTGTAGTAAAGTATTTTCATTTCTGCCCTATGACATACCCCAGTTGTAGTAAAGTATTTTCATTCCTGCCCTATGACATACCCCAGTTGTAGTAAAGTATTTTCATTTCTGCCCTATGACATACCCCAGTTATAGTAAAGTATTTTCATTCCTGCCCTATGACATACCCCAGTTGTAGTAAAGTGTTTTCATTTCTGCCCTATGACATACCCCAGTTATAGTAAAGTATTTTCATATCTGCCCTATGACATACCCCAGTTGTGGTAAAGTATTTTCATTCTGCCCTATGACATACCCCAGTTGTAGTAAAGTGTTTTCATTCTGCCCTATGACATACCCCAGTTGTAGTAAAGTGTTTTCATATCTGCCCTATGACATACCCCAGTTGTAGTAAAGTATTTTCATTCTGCCCTATGACATACCCCAGTTGTAGTAAAGTATTTTCATTCTGCCCTATGACATACCCCAGTTGTAGTAAAGTATTTTCATTTCTGCCCTATGACATACCCCAGTTGTAGTAAAGTATTTCATTTCTGCCCTATGACATACCCCAGTTGTAGTAAAGTATTTTCATTTCCTGCCCTATGACATACCCCAGTTGTAGTAAAGTGTTTTCATTTCTGCCCTATGACATACCCAGTTATAGTAAAGTATTTCATATCTGCCCTATGACATACCCCAGTTGTAGTAAAGTATTTTCATTTCTGCTGCCTATGACATACCCCAGTTATAGTAAAGTATTTTCATTCTGCCCTATGACATACCCCAGTTATAGTAAAGTATTTTCATTCTGCCCTATGACATACCCCAGTTGTAGTAAAGTTTTTTTATTTCTGCCCTATGACATACCCCAGTTGTAGTAAAGTGTTTTCATTTCTGCCCTATGACATGCCCAAGTTATAGTAAAGTATTTTCATATCTGCCCTATGACATACCCCAGTTGTAGTAAAGTTTTTTTATTTCTGCCCTATGACATGCCCCAGTTATAGTAAAGTATTTTCATATCTGCCCTATGACATACCCCAGTTGTAGTAAAGTATTTGTATTTCTGCCCTATGACATACCCCAGTTGTAGTAAAGTATTTTCATTTCTGCCCTATGACATACCCCAGTTGTAGTAAAGTATTTTCATTTCTGCCCTATAACATACCCCAGTTATAGTAAAGTATTTTCATTTCTGCCCTATGACATACCTCAGTTGTAGTAAAGTATTTGTATTTCTGCCCTATGACATACCCCAGTTATAGTAAAGTGTTTTCATTTCTGCCCTATGACATGCCCCAGTTATAGTAAAGTATTTTCATTTCTGCCCTATGATATACCCCAGTTATAGTAAAGTATTTGTATTTCGGCCCTATGACATACCCCAGTTATAGTAAAGTATTTTCATTTCTGCCCTATGACATACCCCAGTTATAGTAAAGTGTTTTCATATCTGCCCTATGACATATCCCAGTTGTAGTAAAGTATTTGTATTTCTGCCCTATTACATACCCCAGTTGTAGTAAAGTGTTTTCATTTCTGCCCTATGACATACCCCAGTTATAGTAAAGTATTTTCATATCTGCCCTATGACATACCCCAGTTGTAGTAAAGTATTTTCATTTCTGCCCTATGACATGCCCCAGTTATAGTAAAGTATTTTCATATCTGCCCTATGACATACCCCAGTTGTAGTAAAGTATTTGTATTTCTGCCCTATGACATACCCCAGTTGTAGTAAAGTATTTTCATTTCTGCCCTATGACATACCCCTGTTGTAGTAAAGTATTTTCATTTCTGCCCTATGACATACCCCAGTTATAGTAAAGTATTTTCATTCCTGCCCTATGACATACCCCAGTTGTAGTAAAGTATTTTCATTTCTGCCCTATGACATACCCCAGTTATAGTAAAGTATTTTCATTTCTGCCCTATGACATACCCCAGTTATAGTAAAGTATTTTCATTCCTGCCCTATGACATACCCCATTTGTAGTAAAGTATTTTCATTCTGCCCTATGACATACCCCAGTTGTAGTAAAGTATTTTCATTCCTGCCCTATGACATACCCCAGTTGTAGTAAAGTATTTTCATTTCTGCCCTATGACATACCCCAGTTACAGTAAAGTATTTTCATTCCTGCCCTATGACATACCCCAGTTGTAGTAAAGTGTTTTCATTTCTGCCCTATGACATACCCCAGTTATAGTAAAGTATTTTCATATCTGCCCTATGACATACCCCAGTTGTAGTAAAGTATTTTCATTTCTGCCCTATGACATACCCCAGTTGTAGTAAAGTGTTTTCATATCTGCCCTATGACATACCCCAGTTGTAGTAAAGTGTTTTCATATCTGCCCTATGACATACCCCAGTTGTGGTAAAGTATTTTCATATCTGCCCTATGACATACCCCAGTTTGTAAGTAAAGTGTTTTCATATCTGCCCTATGACATACCCCAGTTGTAGTAAAGTATTTTCATTTCTGCCTTAATACATACCCCAGTTGTAGTAAAGTATTTTCATTTCTGCCCTATGACATACCCAGTTGTAGTAAAGTATTTTCATTCCTGCCCTATGACATACCCCAGTTGTAGTAAAGTGTTTCATTTCTGCCCTATGACATACCCCAGTTATAGTAAAGTATTTCCATATCTGCCCTATGACATACCCCAGTTGTAGTAAAGTATTTTCATTTCTGCCCTATGACATACCCCAGTTATAGTAAAGTATTTTCATTCCTGCCCTATGACATACCCCAGTTATAGTAAAGTATTTTCATTTCTGCCCTATGACATACCCCTGTTGTAGTAAAGTATTTCATTCCTGCCCTATGACATACCCCAGTTATAGTAAAGTATTTTCATTTCTGCCCTATGACATACCCCAGTTATAGTAAAGTATTTTCATTTCTGCCCTATGACATACCCCTGTTGTAGTAAAGTATTTTCATTTCTGCCCTATGACATACCCCTGTTGTAGTAAAGTATTTTCATTTCTGCCCTATGACATACCCCAGTTATAGTAAAGTATTTTCATTCCTGCCCTATGTTATACCCCAGTTATAGTAAAGTATTTTCATTCCTGCCCTCTGACATACCCCAGTTATAGTAAAGTATTTTCATATCTGCCCTATGACATACCCCAGTTATAGTAAAGTATTTTCATTTCTGCCCTATGTTATACCCCAGTTATAGTAAAGTATTTTCATATCTGCCCTATGACATACCCCAGTTATAGAAAGTATTTTCATTTCTGCCCTATGACATACCCCAGTTATAGTAAAGTATTTTCATTTCTGCCCTATGATATACCCCAGTTATAGTAAAGTATTTTCATATCTGCCCTATGATATACCCCAGTTATAGTAAAGTATTTTCATTTCTGCCCTATGACATACCCCAGTTATAGTAAAGCATTTTCATTCCTGCCCTATGACATACCCCTGTTGTAGTAAAGTGTTTTCATATCTGCCCTATGATATACCCCAGTTATAGTAAAGTATTTTCATTTCTGCCCTATGACATACCCCAGTTATAGTAAAGTATTTTCATATCTGCCCTATGACATACCCCTGTTGTAGTAAAGTATTTTCATATCTGCCCTATGTTATACCCCAGTTATAGTAAAGTATTTTCATATCTGCCCTATGACATACCCCAGTTATAGTAAAGTATTTTCATTTCTGCCCTATGACATACCCCAGTTATAGTAAAGTATTTTCATTTCTGCCCTATGATATACCCCAGTTGTAGTAAAGTATTTTCATTTCTGCCCTATGATATACCCCAGTTATAGTAAAGTATTTTCATTTCTGCCCTATGACATACCCCAGTTATAGTAAAGTATTTTCATTTCTGCCCTATGACATACCCCAGTTATAGTAAAGTATTTTCATTTCTGCCCTATGACATACCCCAGTTATAGTAAAGTATTTTCATTTCTGCCCTATGACATACCCCAGTTATAGTAAAGTATTTTCATTTCTGCCCTATGACATACCCCAGTTATAGTAAAGTATTTTCATTTCTGCCCTATGACATGCCCCAGTTATAGTAAAGTATTTTCATTTCTGCCCTATGACATGCCCCAGTTATAGTAAAGTATTTTCATTTCTGCCCTATGATATACCCCAGTTATAGTAAAGTGTTTTCATTTCTGCCCTATGACATACCTCAGTTATAGTAAAGTATTTTCATTTCTGCCCTATGACATACCCCAGTTATAGTAAAGTATTTTCATTTCTGCCCTATAACAAATCCCATTTGTTGTAAGGAAAGAGTGTAAATTTCTGCCTTATTGCATACCCCACGTTTTATATATAAGTATATAAATTATAGATCGTTAAGCTGCAAGAAATCTACTTTCATGAGCTTGATCAAAGGTACTTTATAAAGTGAGCTTTGTCACACGACAAACTTATATGTTATCATATTAAGCTAGTATTAGTGTAAAAGTGTGTGTGTGTGGGGGGGGGGGGGGGGGGAGGGGGCAGCTTTCCAAAAAAGGCGGCTTCCTGTCTGCACACGTCACTTCCGGGAGCAAAAAAAAACAAAACACTTTTATGTCACGTGGATGTCAATGATACGTAATGTTTACGACTTAAACTATTTATAAAGTACTGATTCGCGAAGTTTTTAGCATAGTAAGAAAGTGTAATCGAGGGTTGTTGTTTTTATAACTCCGATGAAAAGGGACGCTAGCTATCTTAATTGCTACTGTTTTTTATAAATTGGAGAACTCTTCTGCATCATTTACGGACTTGGCATACACTCGTATATTTCAAGCCGGTGGGTCTGCTAAAGATGTAAGAACTTTTACAAGAGTAAACTGTAACGTCATTTAACTAAATAAATTCATACATGTGAAAAACAACGCGAATCAGTACTTTATACATGGTTTAAAGGGGGTATGGAACAGTTTGCCTATATCACGTGACAATACATTACCACCGCTTTTGGGAATTAGGACATAATTTCTGCATAAACTCTTAAATAAAGTTAAGACGGTTTTTAACACTAACAATATTGTTAGATAGTACACATAGCTTTAAAAACACTCTAAAAGTTCAAACATTCCAAATCTATAAATAAACACACTCTGCTAAAATAAATATCGACGTCACAGCGAATTGCCCTGATGACGATATAACGTAATCTCAAATGTGAGTTGTCACGTGGTTTTCTTAGTTAAAAATAGCTATCTCTGCAGCGTGGCTCAGATAGGAAATACCTGTTTGCAGTGAGGAATGAGGATTCATGTTTCACAGTTCACACTGATCTAGGGCATCAATGAGAAACATTTTTTAAGATCTTTTCAGGTAACAATCACGTATTTGTTCATTTGAGAAAAAAGATTTTGATCCAAACTGTCGGATACCACCTTTTAGTCGTAAACATAACGCATCATTTACATCGACTTGACATACAAGTTAAAGAGACGTATGCAGACGGAAAGTGTTTGATTGTTTGTTTGCCCTCGAAAGCAACGTGCGCACACCGGACGTCGTTTTTGTCCTCAAGCTGCACCTCCCCATCCGCCCCCCCCCCCCCCCCCCACACACACACACAGACACACTTTTACACTACTGCTAGTTGGAAGAAGATATGAGGAATTATGAGAATATGTAGAGGCAATGTAACAATTGACACAAACTTCCTTCCGCCTATCAAATTTATCAATGTTTTTTCCATCTTTTTGTTCAATTATAATATGTTTCTAATTCAAAACCTAGTCTATTCATCATTTTTCAAGGTTAACGTTTGTATGAAATGCGAAATGACAACCAAAAGCAAATATTGGCACGTTGCAGTATTGCTGATTAAAAGTGCATGACTAAGTAAAGATATACAATTTCTACAAAATTATTCATGCCGATTTAAACTTTTAATATAAGAAGTGCCACACATTGAAATGAAAAGTAAACATGTTTTAGCGGACGCTATATCAGATGGCGGTAAAGATATAGCCTTCGGTAGCTATGGTCCCACGTGGCACCTACACCGGAAGCTGTCGTCAAAGGCATTACGGTAATGTTTTGTTAAAGATGTCAAACCATAACAGATTGACTTCTCATGGCTATATATATATATGCTTCTTTCGAAGTATAAGCAGCTCCGATTATCCAAATCACTTAGAATATGGCCATAGATTTACTAAATATAATGCAGTCTGTTAATTTTATCTTATAAACAACATCTAAAATTCATTATAATACGAAGACACAGATACCTGTCAAATAGTACGCTTACATTTTTTATCTTAATATATTGCTTTCTAATTTATATTCTGGTATTAAGGCATTTAACTACACAACGCAACAGACAAGATAATACATTTAGAGCATTGTGGGTGTCAGGTCTCTAGTTACATTATGAAATATTACACAATTCATAAAATAATGGTAAAGAATGCCGACAAAAACTGTATATTGTTTCATTTGACTTTTTTTACTAAGTCTCTTGGCAACAGTTGCCCATAGAACTATTTATGCATCAATAGGAAAGCTGAGTGGAATACTTGGCAAGAGAGAGTAGGGTGTTCATGCGGACCAGGTCTCCTGTGAATGGCTCTGGCTCTGTCTCAATGGAAGTTAGGGTTGACATTTTGCTCTGGATGTTCAATAAATGCATGACCAAATCTAAGACTTTCCATCACGCCACATTTATATATAAATTACATGTTTTGAATTCACTTGACTTACCAACGTATATTGCAATAAATATTTTTTTTATATAATTGGCTTACAATATATGTTATGGAATAGCGATGAGATATGGTTTAAAATCATCACGAAATGGTCACATTGTCTTATGTTCTACCCGGGCAGGATGTACATGCAGGGCAACAATCTGGACCGGCTGATACACGGAGCTCTTGATGGCATGTTCAGTGAGATGGGCAATAAACAGGGACCGTTTAATCCATCAGACTACATCAACTTCCTCGTGGGAAACATTCTCATCGGAGTCTGTTTCGGCCAGGTGTAAGTATTGGGTGAATGTCCTGTTTATTGTTAGAAATAAGTACTGGTGATAAGTCTGTCGCAATCATTCAGGATTAAAGACTAAGTCTGTATAATATCTATGCATGATCTTCTTCGCCACTATTTTGCACTGTCAGTTCATTACATTTTTTCTCTTTCAGGATCGGAGTAATTTAGGCCACGTGACACAATACGACGTCAAGTCAAACGTTAAATGATTAAGAATTTGAAATTAGAAGCTTCAATTCGGCTACACGTAAAGTTTGTGTTTAACAAATTAGATAAAGTTTAATTATCTTAATATTGTTAAATTAAATAGTGTCAGTTTATAATTTAATGATTTTTTACTATTCGTGAAGGTTTTTAATAAACGACGTTGCTGTTTATCTTTGCGTACGTGTCTACATTGAGCTAAAGGTACAGAAAAAATAGGCCCATTGTTATTGCTCAAATTATTCAAGTACTATAATGTATTTAGAAAAAAACAAAATATCTGATTTAAACACACTCAGAATCCATAATTTAACAAAAATATTGGTATTCAAAAGCCCATTGAGGGTGTAACTGAGAGCAGCGAAGCGTGGTTCTTAAGATACATTAGATGTATGGAAATTGTTCCAGATACTGTCTTAAAATGGTGGCTGTTCTGAAATTCAAGATTGTTTTCTAAAATCTTTATCTTAAATTGAATTCAAAACAATTAAACAAACTCATCCCAAGTAATATAGCATCCACAAAGATGTGACTGTTGAAATAATGATTTCAAGATTACTTTTAAAAGTGATGTTTGACTTAGCTGTCATTTGCTGTTTGGCAGATACCAGCATTCGTTGTGTCGTTGTACGTTAAATGACATTGTCAGCGAACATACGCCTGAATTGAAGTTTCAGCATCCACAATCAAAAATTACTCTTACTGGCTTTCTCATGAAAAACTTGAGTACGTTTGATTCATTATATAACTTATTGAACCAAGCAAACATGTGTGACTTTAATATTTGTACTTTTTCAGACACGGCAGTGGAGATGCTGAAGTCAGCCATGTTCTAAAGTCGTTAGATGGTTTGTTAAGACTATTTAATGGATTTGTGCCAGAAGACTTTATTCCAGGCTTGAAATATGTCTACAGATCGAAGGTTATGAAACAAATTGAGTCCACCTACGATTCCGTTTTCACAAACTTCATCAAACGAAAATTCGAGGAAGAGAAAGCAACATTTGAGAGAAGTAAAAGCCAATGGTTATTAATATTTTACAGTATATCAAACTTTTTGAAAACCAGAATTTCATTTTAATTTTTGTCAATTGAGCAACAATAATATTTTTTCCTTCATAAAATGTTTAAATAATTGTTTCCGTACTAGTTAATTTCTCAGGTCATAAAATAATTCTAAAGTAAATCTTTATCTTGCAGCTTTTAATAATGGTGGTAAAAGGGATCCACTATGACCAAAATCTATAACAGAAAAATACGAAATAAGGTATAATAGAAATAATCACTTCAAACCAAAACACATACACACCAGCATGCAGGCCCACTGAATCCCAACTGGCTGATGACAACGCAGCTACAACACACAAGCCCACAAAAGCTCAAATACAAAAAGTTAATTATAGATTGTGACCATAATTGTGCGTATTTAAACACTAGTAATTAAATTAAAGGACTTAAAGTTCTGGCAGATCCAAATCTACATCTCACATCTAGTCTGTGTGAACTCAAAATTTGAAAAGAACGATGTGTTCAATCAAAACGTTTCCAAGAGTTATAACCTAACAAACGACAATAATGTATAACTTAATCCGGACTAAGTAACCTTTCTTTCTATGAATATCATACTTTAATTAATATTCACTTAAATCATAACTTTATATGCTACAAAAATTGAGTAATTTAGAACTTTTCAACAATTTAATTACATTAATATAATATAATATAGTCCTATGACATAATTGATTTCAAAATTGCATTTAAAATCGGTATTGTTGTTTATTTGACTTTGTTATATTTTGTTCTGATATGTAATCTACAGTTTTAGATAGAAGAAACGTTCATTCATTCCTACATCGCTCGAAGTTACGTGGCATTGACTGCTTTAGAAGACTCTTTTATATTTCAGACAATATGCGGCACTTAGCGGATTTTCTTCTTCTGACCAGATTGGAATCCGAGCAAGAAGCAGGAGATGAAGTTCTCGAAAGCCTCTCGGACGAATATCTTGTACAGACGTGCTCAGATATTTTCTTTGGTATATAGCCTTAGATTATTTTTAATTGTGAATGTCGTTGTTTGTTTGTTTGTTTGTCTGGGTTTTTGTCCCACCAACAGTATTTCAGTTATCTGGAGGCGATGTCCACTTGAAGCAGATAAAGTGCTTCCTAGCATGCCTGAACACCTGGAATGATACCATTCTCAGTTACATCCTGACAACGAGCTAACCAGTCGTGGACATACCCTTGTGTTTGAATGAGCGATAGCAAGGGAGCTTTACCACTTTCAGTTTTAACGATATTGGTATGTCGCGGCCTGGGGTCGATCCAGGGGCCTCCCGTACCTGGAGCCGACGCTCTACCGTTTGCGCTTACAGGTCCTGTTCAGCATGCCTATTGCAAAAATATGATTTTTCTTATGGAATTTAATTTAATCCAGCATGAATTCAGCATGAAATTATTTCCGATTGTGTCAAAATTTGTCAGGCATGTAAAGCACAGTATTCGGAACTCTCGATTTAATGCATGCAAACCATACGACCTATCACTTTTAGGCATCCTGCCTGCAGCACGACCAGATTTGATATAAAAGAAGAGGCAGATAAAATTCTGTAGCAGAACATATTCATCGAATGCTTATAATAATGTATTCAGCCTGTCTATACTAGATGCAGACTTGTTCATAAAAGGACGCTTTATCAACTACGAATATATCTATATCCTCCTCTTTCAGAGTGCGCGAAAATACTTTCTAAGCACTTTTGTAACGTACCCAGCAAAGGACGATTGTGATCTCGACAATGAACCACTATCTGCATATGTCCACTACATTAAAAGCGGAGTTATTCAGTTTGAAAAGGCATTATATATAATATTATTATTATTTAATGTTCAATTTTCTTTTTTCATCTATAATATTTTATGTTCATTGCTGTTGTTTCACCTGCATTATTTTATGTTTAATTCTGTTTTAGCTGGGACAGACACTTCCAGGCTCACCCTCACATTCGCAATCAGGGACATGGTTGTACATCCAGAAATCCAAGAGAAGGTGTTCGCCGAGATCAAAAGTGTTGTTGGTAAAATATTTTTGCGGCATCGATCGCACCGGTTTTACTAGTTGTACATAACTACACATAGTGTGGTATTTGGTAATATCAAATTATTGTTTTGTTTTTTCAATTCCATATCAGTATATCTTGGCATTACATTTAAAAAAATGATATCGCTTGCTCATTTTATTTATACCTAATACCGATATAAATAACATTAAGACAATATATTTATAGACACACACACACACACAGAAGGAAAGATAGAGATCCATGTTATTGTTATCCTTGCAGGTGTTGATCGGTATCCGCAATCCACGGACAGACCTCAGCTCGCTTACACGGAAGCAGTACTGCACGAAAGCATGCGTTTACATAACCCTGCACCTACAGGAATAGTACACGAAGCGATCTGTGACAGTACCGTCAGTATGTAATTTTTTAAAAATTACCACCCGTCGACAGTGTGTTGCCTTAAACTTTATATATAGTTTCAGTCGTTGTTAAAAACGTTGTTTTTCTTTTCAAAAATGCTATTTATATGGATGATGCACGTTAATGTTTAAATGCATTGCATTGTCATTCATTTTGGAATGCTATCTCACAGCATATCACTTATCAAAATGTGTTATCAGCTGGGCGATTTATCAGCGTTGCGACGCTTTATATTTTTAGCCAGTATAAATTTGTATTTTAAACATGTATGTATCCGAACTGCGCATGCAAAAAACAATGTCATGTATATATGACAGTCACAAAAGAGATGCAAAAATTGAAACTAACATAAAGTGCGGATCGAGTGGTTCTATATGCCATGAACCAACTCAACACTGTAACGAGGTCGCTTTGATTTGCTTTGATTCCTGTACCAATTGCAACAGAAGTTCTACGTCCTTCCATGACTTATTATGAAACGAATGGCAGTTTTACCAGTAAAAATCTCGTAGCAAAGCAAAATCATCGGCATCGGACGATAATGACCTACTTTGCCACGGTAAAGATTTGTCAATCGGTTTTGGTCCTTGTCTTTTATCTTCTGTTTATGTTAACTTCGTTTAATGCGAAGAACAGTTCAATTAACAACGGTTGTCATTGTTTCAAATTGACTGCTTTTCTAAAGCATCGGATACTACAGTGTCTGAAATGCCTACATATGTTTTGCTCTAGATGGATATGATGTTCCCAAAGGGACCATTGTCATGATCAATCATTGGGCCCTTCACCATCGGCCAGACGCTTGGGACCAGCCAGAAAAATTTGTTCCAGAGCGTTTCCTAGATGCTGATGGCAAGCTGGGGCCAAAACCAGAAAGTTGGCTGCCGTTTTCTGCCGGGAAAAGAGTCTGTCTTGGGGAATTTGTAGCAAAGCCTGAACTGCATCTGTTGTTTGCCTCATTGGTGCAGCGATTCAAGTGGAAGCCAGTACCAGGAGTTGTAACCGATATTGAAAATGAAGGCACATTTCTTTTTACCTACCCTAAGCCATTTTCGGTTTTGCTTGAAAAAAGATTGTAATTGGAATTTTTTAATGTAAACTGGAAAATACGACATGAGGAACTTGAACTGCTTATATTATAATCATTGCGTTTGCATGAAAGCCAAACATATTAACATTTTATTCGCCCGTCGAAGATGGGACGCATTAGGGTATCACCAATAGCGGGCTGGCGGACGGGTGTGTGGCGTCCAGATGTTTGTCCGGAGCATAACTCCAACATTAAAGCTATTGACTTGTAACTTCACAGGTGGACGGATCTCACTGAGAACCGTCACTCTGCACTTCCTGATGTTAGAGTTAATCCACTTCATTTATTTTTCTTGTCCGGAGCATAACTCCAAGACTATCAAAACTATTGGCTTGAAACTTAGATCTCATTGAGACGAAATGCAGTGCACAAGAACCATCTCTCTGCACTTTATGATTTTGGAGTTATTTCCCATTGTTTAATTATCTTTGCCGGAGCGTAACTCCTATATTATCAAAGCGATTGACTCGAAACGTCACAAATAGATAGATCTCATTAAGACGGAGTGCAGTGCACAAGAACCGTCACTGTACACTTTTTGATTTTGGAGTTATTCCCTGTAGTTCAATTTTCGTACTTGATGTTTGTCTGGGCCACACTCCTACATTATCAAAGCTATTGACTTGAACCTTCCTAGGTGGATAGATGTTGAAACGGAGTGCAGTGCACAAGAAACGTCATTCTGTTCTTTTCTTAGTAACGCTCCTTTCTACACAAATGCCATTACTCTATTTTTTGTATGTTTGATGTTACTCCCCTTTGCAGTCTAAAGTCATGATAAAGTGACACAACAGTGCACAGCAGTTTGGCACTAAATAGTTGTTTATGTTATTCTTCTTTAATTTCAGTTTTTCTTGCTACGAGCTATAACCTTGCTATAACCTTGAGTACAGTCCAAAACTTTGCCGTACTGCATTGCACAAGAGTGCACAGCAGTGTGTTTCAAATTACTCAATTGACGGGCGTATTTTGCTCCGCCTTGCGGTGCTCTTGTTATCATGATATCATACCACCTGTTGTTTAAAATATAGGACACTATGTTGTTTAGTTTTAGTCTATTGGTTTGAAAGACACTTTTAGCTCTATTTGGCAGGAATTGATCAGTTTGGAAAGATTCCACTTTGGAAATCATTATAGAAAATATGTCTTAATTCTGTGCAAGAACCATCAATCGTCACAAGACTATTAAGGAAACAACACTTGAATCTTAACAAAGGCTGGGTGGCGTTGTTTTGTTATGATAATCGCAAATGCTGCTTTGTTAAGCTTATCAGACTTTCCAACAACACAAAATTTTAACGAGAAAGCTGTGTTTAAGGTATATGCTAGCAAACTCAAAACAGTAACGTAAATCATAATATACTCATACATTTGGAAATAGATATCTTCTTTATATATATATCTTAATATATTTCGTTGACGTTGTTGTCTATGGTGACAAATGAAAGACCCAAGATCGAATTATCTTCTGGTTTGCTTTTGAAAATTGATTTAAAAGAATAGTCGGGATAGTGCTTTCACGAATTATCTTACAGAACGTCAGCACGACATGAACACCTAACAGGATATGTAATATGGTCCGTACATTTCGCGTCCTAACTTCTAAAGCTCACATGATGAGTGTCTAGAATGACAACAATTTGTAGACCACAGTCATCGGCCGCTAGGATATTCTAACACAGATTTGTATAAACTGCGAGAATTTAAAACGTCTTTGTAGTCTATGACTGTGCTTAGTATTAGTGTTTGTATGGAAAAGTAAATTTTGTTGAAATTGATCATTTATTGCCACCTGTCAAAACTTTTGTGTACCACCGTATCTGCATACCAAAACAATCAATTGTCTTTGCATTCTTATGATATAGAACAAGATTCGAAATAAACATGAAGCGATTGATTTGTTGTTTTTATTTCTTAGATTTGCCATTATTGAAAAATAGGGGCTGATTTCACGTTCCTTGTAATTTTATACAAAACTAAAGATGATTATCAGCATCTTCCTCATGTCCAATGTATGTCCCGTTCGGGTCGAGAACTTTCATGCCAGGAGTCTTTCAGTGCGCCGGTGATTCTACCTGGACATATTGTTAGAGGTCTTCTTCCACAAATATTTAGCTGGATGAATGAACGACCGTGTGGATTTATATTTATTTTGAGTTGGCAAATAATGCAGCAAGTCAACATAAGCTCTAAATGACTATTTCTTTAAATGTACAACCTAGTATTTCGAAGGGGATTTGGGGCTATACCATTTATATGTTTGTTTTTTTACATTGTAAGCGATGTTTCTATACAAAAGGAGATATCATTTTGCTTAAAAGTTCAATTTCTACTGAAACTCTATTGGTAATGCATTAGCACTGGAAAACCAGTTAAATTGTTTATAGCAGGTTTAACACATTTTGCACAAATATATTAAGTTCGACAATTTACTCCATTATCTCATAGATTGCTTTTTTGGTTAGTAACATTCTGGCATTAAAAATACATTGATGAAAATGTCACTAAAGAGTGTCAAAGAACAGCCTAGAGTTCTGGCTGGGACCGTTTAATTTAAAATCTTATCAATGTATTATCGGTCCTATGACAGGTAGGATGGAGACAGTTCCAAGGACATCTGCTTTCACTATCAGACCTTGAACAATATGTTTGTATTTGGCCAAGGCAGTTTTGAAAGCATTGGTCCAGGAAAATAAAGCATGACTTTACTTTGAATCTCCTTCAAACATATAAGTTAATGTTATATATACAGAGAAAAAGCAAATTATTGTCGATTAAAATAAAAAATAACCCGTAGATTTAGGTCAACAACATTTTTAAAGTACGACACCAGCGTATATTTTTATAAATTGTTAGTGTGAATGCTGTTGTTTTGTAGTTAAACAAGCACTTTGATTTAATAACAACAATCGAGATTAAACTACAGTTTATGTGCCAATAGAACTCTGCGAAATTGGATCATTTTAAGCAGTTAACTATTGCACTTTCGGACAACAAAATGAAAAGTACATGTTCCAGACTGTTGCCAAATGAGCGACATGTTTCTTGTAGGCTTCTTACTTAATTTAAGGCCAAATAAAATAAAAGCACAACTTTCAGACTTACTCTGTTATTCGTCAATAATTCAGTTCAATTTCCTTAAAATTATATCTATAAATAGATCTGCACATACTCCAATAGTGAAATAAGAGAAGGTCCTATGAGAATTGCCACAAGTATTAAAATTTGAACTACCACTACAAAGTCTAATTAAAAGTGACAAAAACACAGAGACCAGTCATTACACACACACAGTGACCGCCTTAGAACGGTCAGTTGTCAAAAGGACATGTGTTCATAAACCTTGTTTCTGGAGCTCACTCACCTCTCAAATTGGCACCGTTTTCTAATATAGCATTCATCTGAGTTTATTTTTTAGGTTGCCGAGGCTTTAATCTACTGTACATCCTGTACATATGTTGATAGTTTATTATATTACTAGTTATTATGTATGTACATAAGTTCATTGTATCTGTTTTAACTCCCGATGCGAGTGCTAACTGTTAGTTGTTTCACTTTGACGGGATATTTTTATTTACACGGTTTGTTTGATAGAAAAGCCTTCAGGAAGTGCGAGGTTGGAGCGCTCCACAAACCAGGTTTAAGCACCCCAGTCGGCTTCTTTGCTGACTGACTGTTCCAAGGCAGTAACTAATGTTTTTTCTTTTTGTGTGTTATGGCTCGTCTCTGTGTTTTTGTCACATTTACATCTACCTTGTTTGCCTTTGTCTACAGGTAGATAAAAATTAAATATCTAAAAATTTTGATAGGACCTTTTCTTATTTACCTATTAATTAGAGTCAAACAAAACAAAGACAAACTACATTTTTTTGCGGATTTCTCATAGTTTATATACATGCTTATTCATTTAGGTGTTATGACCGTTATGTGTACCTTGCGCGAGTAAGTATGAGTAAATGTCTACGTAAAGCATTATCTAGGTAAATATAGTTACATTAGAGGTAAACTAGTGACATTAGAGACCATAACATGATTGTATAATAAACAAGGCACAAAGATAGTTCATTATTGTTGTTTCTTTTGTTGTTGTTTTTCTGTTTGTGTTTTTGTGTTTTTTTGTTGTTTTTTGTGTGTGTTTGTTGTTGCTGTTTTTTTTGCTGTTTTTGGTGTTTTTGTAAATGGTCGAATCAAATATGATACAATTACCTATTAACCTATTTACTTTAACAACCGCCCTTCCATTGTTTTATATCTAATATATCTCATAAAAAGACCCACTTTAGTCCGAACGCCAAAACCATAATTACATAATTCTATTTCAATTACTGTTTACGTTTTGGGGAAAAGAATAATATATTGGTCGGCATATGAGTTTAAAGGAGAAATGCGGCACTTTTAGCCGGAAATAACATTATGGAAAACGCGAGCATGTCATGGCGTTCTTGAGGGGTCAAGATTATGTATTCACCAAAGAGGACAGTGAAAAAATAGTAATGATAAAAACTATCCAAATGTTATCTTACATGTCGATGTTCATGCCGGTTCTAACCTGGAATATTAGTTTCAACACAGAATCTGAGAATTGTCATTACACTCGAAACAATTCCGGCTGGAAAAATAAAAACTTGGCGGAAAAACAAGAAGCAATCCAATTTTGCATAAAAATGTAGGTTTTCACCATATTCGCCCGAAAACCACCCCGATATCATATTCAAAATAGAATGATTCCTATTTGAGTATACAGTGCTCCCTCTCTTAAGCAACATCAAACGGAAGGAGAAAATTTGGTTGCTTAAGAGAGGTAGTTGCTCTAGAGAGGTAACCCTTAGACATGTGTATACATGTATACATGTAATTAAGTATTTTAGTGTCAGTAAAATTAAATGTTTTAAATTCATTTAATGTTATTTTCTTCTGTAATTTTCTTGGTTTTATTTCTATTTATCTAAAAAATTATTTTATCTTATTTAATAAAAGTTTTTATATAGTTAAGTCTATTGATATGCACTACATTAAATGGTTAAGAATCATTTGTTTATTATAATTATTTTAATCTGTTGTACTTTTTCTATATATATTTCATATTGTTTTGATTTTAACAGCCAACAACAAGACAAAACACACATTCAAACATTTTAATCAAACTATAACATTATAAAAATATGCTTAATATAACATAATCCAATATAATAAAGAAAAATATACGGTTCAGTCAAATTATTGCTGGTTAGCTTTTAAACTTAGTCTGCTTTTTATTGAATTTAAATATATAAATTTAATTGTATAGCCTCTAATGTACATGGCATACTTTGGCTGCATTTTTAGATTTTGTTAGAAAGATATATACTACATTGAAGAGACTTAATGAACCTGGATTGTTTTGTCTGCTTTTTTAATATATTTATATAAATGTATAGCCCTTTAATTCACACGTTTAGTTTTGTCTGCATTTTAGTGCATTTTTTAAATATAAACTTTATAGCCCTAAAATTAACTTGGCTAATATTGTCTGTTAAATGGCATTTAACTATATAATTGTATCTATCTAGCTTCGACATCTTTTAAGAGCTTTGTTTTAAATAAAACAAAAGGTGTATCTCATTTATTATACCTGTCTAGTTTCGTCTGGTTTTTAGGATTAAAATATATATTTATACGAAACTTAAGAGTTTTAAGTCTAATAATTTGTTGTTTCTGCTCTTTTGTTGATTCTTAAGCACAAGGTTGGTTAATATTCCGTTAGTTCATTGTATCTTGGTTGTAAAGAATTTTTAAAGCCCTTCAGTCTACCTGAATTGTTTTGTCCACTTTTTAGTGTATAAATTATTAAATTATTATTATTTTACCATATTTATATTTCACATACTTTTTTTATTTTATGTGTATCACGTGACTTTTAGGCTAACTCGGATCTCACCTTAGACTTCCACGGAATGACGAAGGTCGCCTCATGATTCAGAATGTAAATAAACAAATTTATCTTTCTATGAGAGAAAGACAAAAAAATCGACACATTCGACGGTTGATTACACGGAAAGCTGTACATATGTTTGTGGTTTTTGTACTTATTTTACGGTAATTTTAGGGAAAGGTTACATGAATACAGCCTAAATTTTCAAAGATTTACATTTTGGGGGGCAGTTGTATGACATTAACAGAACTAGAATAACATGCAACTTTACAAATGAATTCATATAGGAGTATCAAATGTAAGTACCCGCCATCTTTTAATATGAAAAAAACACGTCTGCAACACCGTCCAGAATAGTGAAAATATGTCCACATATTTATTTACAATGTACATTGCCTTTCAACTTACAAGACTGTATGCATGAGTGCCTGTTTAATGAGCCGGCATTGATTAGAATTTAAACAGTAATGATAGTGGATGGATTAACTTAGAGATATGCATGTTTAACGAGTGTGTCCAATCCATTGTCGAACCATAAAATAGACAGGGTCATAGATATAAGGAAAAATGTATGTCAGCGACTAGAACGATGCCGACAATCAGGCATGCACTGACTTAAAAATATTTATTCCTTAGTTAACTTTATCTGAAAAATGTCATGTGAATGAAGTAAAAATGTTTTGCAGACTTCAGCAAGAAAATCAAGGTTATCTTTTTATTCCACAATCTCTGTAAATATCGGTTGATATAACCCGTGTGATAAAGATGAGCTTAATCAACCGATATTCGCGTTCCTGCTCTAAGCCGGACTACTTTTTTGACGAAACGATCAGGAATGTTTACGAGAACGAAAGTCATTTATCCCGTAATTATGATTGTGACCACCCCAAAAATGTCCATAATATAAAGATTAGTTAAATAGAGCAAAAGAGGCTATTAAAAAAGGGATGAGAGCGGTTTCGATCTCTGTCGGATTGAAAATTTAAGTAGCAGCGTCTTAACTGACTAAGCTAACCGGACAGTTTATCGCGATCTTCCGAAGTGTTTTAACAATGATATAGAAAAATTGAAAACAAAGCAAATATATCAGAAAATCAAAATATACACATTTTCAATTCAAAAACTTGCAAAAATATGAAACGACATGTAATACAGAAACATGATTAAAACTGTTAAGGAATAGTAATAAAATCAATAAAAGTACGAATTTGTAGTCGGCAAAACTATCAAAATGTCAGATTATGTGAGCACTGTTGTTTTGATATTATTTGGTGTAAATTAAAAGAATGTGATGAAGAATCGTGGGAAAACCTAAGCAGTGTTGTAGAGATAAACGAGGACTTCGAGGCAAAATTTGGCTTTAATCCCAACAGTTTTAAGAAGGAAATTGATCTTGAATCTGTGGCTGTCTCAGAAAGCAGCAATCAGCTGCCTTATCCGAGGACAGACCCTGATGATCAAATGTCGTTACATGATGAACAATCAAATGGTTTAGATAGAGCTCAATCCTTAGTTGAACCAAATACAGCTGACTGCACAGATCTGGACAAATGTGCTAATAAATCATAGATTCTAGACTTAAACATAAACACCAACACACCACCTCCAATCCCAACATTTCTCCAAATTTTGCAAGTCACCCTGTCAAAAACACAACTATCTTCGCAATTCTTAATGGTATATTCAATGTTCAGAATTTCAATGTCATCAACAATTAAAATCCATGAGCTAACTGTTTGTTACAACCACAAACACACACAAACCTCGAATGTAATTCTTGTTTCTTAATGTCATATGCGTAGCAACTTTTGTGTTAAACGGCTTTGACATTACACACTACACGTATTGCTTTTATACGAGGGTGTGATTTTTGTTGTTGTTATTTTCCAACCATTATTTTTAATTATCGTAATCAATAACATTACAACCTTATGTATAGTACAAATAACATAAATGAAATAACATGTTTAATGTCTTATTTTTAATTATAAAATAGAACTTTTTCTTAAAGCCAAATTTCTCTATGCACGCGCATGAATTTCGTGTATTGAATTAGAATGTCAGATCATGTAGGGGAGGAGCAGAAGCGGTAAATTTAAATGTTTCCCTTTTGTAATCCATTTGGAAAAGAAACGGTTTTTGGTGGGCTAAAAGGTATACCAGGTTAGTGTTGATATAGATAAATGTTATCATGCTCGGCCCGAAAATAAGAAAGCACTCGGCAGAGCCTCGAGCTTTCTGATTTTCTTAGCCTCGCATGATAACATTTATCTATATCAACACTAACCTGGTATTCTCTATATATTTAACTGTTTGTCTTTCTCACCAGAAGAGTCCGTCCACAGTTCTTCTATATTAAAGCACCATTATTACAAGTAACGATAGCAATTATTATTTTTGGGAACGATACTTTTTAGACCGAATAACTCTAGAGGATAATAATTAAAATGAGGTTCAAATCTTAGATAGCTGGTTGGGAAAATGTTTTGCGTAGGCCTTAAACCGCAACTCAAGGACAAATCTAGCATATCAGGGATCAGCTTTTAGCAAGTATATTCGACATTTAAATATATCTTGCTCTCGAGAGAAATAAATTGGTCTAATCGGTTACCACCTTTGAAACGAGAACGACAAATGGTTAAGAAGCACTTTTAATGCTATAGGTCGACAGAAAGTGTCACCTTTCTACTGCCTCATACTGATAATAACAAACAGCCTGCATTGTAAACACAACTTCACGTAGTTGTCGATTTGGGCTTTGACCATGTATTTAACAATTCAATGACGGTGTTGTCCCATAATCTATTGGGTGATCTATTAGTTTTATCAATTTGACCGACATGAACTTGCCCCACAAGAGTTAAGGGGGGGGGGGGGGGGGGGGGGGGGGGGGGGGGGGGGTAACCGTGTATAACTATAACAAGGAAGTAATATAAAAGCATTGGAGGTAACTATCGTTTCAATCGCGGCGAGAAAACAGGTGTGTGTGTTTTTTTTAATTTATTTTGGCTATGCATTCTTTGGATTGTTTTGAAGTTATAGTATTTTCACTCATTATTTTTATGTTTGATTTTATGCCTTCTTTGTCATATAGCCGATATTTCTAGTTATTTTGGAGCCAAAACAGTGTTGAACATGTTCACATGCTTTTAATATTATTTGTCAATTTGATCGCTGTGATCTTAAGGCTTTTTCGTTGCTGCTGCTGATCAAGATATTATTAGCTGAGACATTTTATTTCTTGTTAAAATTAAATAAATCATTCTTGATCAGTTTCTATAACAGTCCTACTTTCGTTTTTGGAAAAATCCACATAATGTTTGCTACTTGGTATCTATCTACTAAAAGAGGGTTCAATCTTTTCTTTTTGAAAACAGAAATACATTTTACCAAACGATGTCGGTCTACTACAAACTATAGACGTAATTATTGCTGCAAGAGAAACTGCTTTTGCTTTTAAATAAAAGCATAAATCGATATTTCAATATATGTAACATATATTCTATGTAAATTTGTTTGGCTGTCGTTGTTGTATTTTGTGACATGACACCAGAGATAACTTTCCGCTTAAAATTTTATCCATATAGAGTGAACGATTTTACGACCACCAAACCTGTTAGTTTAAAATGCTGCTACTATAGATATTTTAATTTACCGCTAGATTAAAGAAATGTTTCGTAGTTATGCTTTATACTTCTGACCTACTTATGCAATTGCCATCTCAGAGCTGTTAGGTCACATTTTTTGCACTGGTTGATTTGACATAGAACCACATTATAAGTAGATAACTCATTGCGTCATTATGTAGTCAATTAAAATAGTGTGGTTTGAGAGATGTGTACACATTGTGTATATAGCCGCATGCACAGATCGAAGAAATACAAGTTTGAATGGCTAAAATTAAGGATGTATCCAGGGGAAGTGGGGGCGGGGGGGGGGGGGGGGGGTTAAGCTGGGACGGTAAAAGATAAGAGTTGTGAAAACGCACACATATCAGATTAAAAGCACTTAGCTGTTACGGTAACATTTGCCTGTTCACGGTAGAGTCCAAAGTCCCTTACTCTCTCTCTCTCTCTCTCTCTCTCTCTCTCTCTCTCTCTCTCTCTCTCTCTCTCTCTCTCTCTCTCTCTCTCTCTCTCTCTCTGTATATATATATATATATAAAGTTTCATTATTTATGATGGCTGAGCAAAGATTTATTTTTGTAAACAAACATTGTTTTGGCTTGTGCAATTTAGGCCAACTGTGGTCAATATCATAGGTGAAAATAAAAATGTGCAATATCCAAATTGTATTCTCGTTTCTTTTATTTCAGCAATGGCACAGCAGGTATGATATATGTGTTATTTCATGATCTTACACGATTGAAGTATGACATATTTCATATACACCTTATGTTCCATGGTGGCAATTTCTTGTACATTGTTCCGCTGTTTGCTCTAAGTGGTTGCAACGCTTTCTCTATTAAGCAATAGCAAAAATGTAGTATTTACCATTTTAGAAAAAATACTCATATTAAGAATTAGACAATGACAAAAGACATGTTTATTTTCGAATAAAATCTGAACTAATATGATTGCAGCAAATGGAAAATACTGTTGATTATGTATGAAAGATAGCGCTTAAACAGCTAGAACTGTTGGTGTATCAAAACTAACAACAACCTTTGCCAATAGCTAATTTACATTTGCATATATTACCACCTACTTATGTTGCCGCAATTCGTTGCTGTTTTACAATAAGCTTAAAGGGGAGAAATCTTGACCTTATAACTGAGGATATTTTTCCACTGAAGTCTTAATCCGATACTGACATAGGGAAAACTTATGAAACTTGTTACTGATGAACAAAAACTTCCACATTAAAAACAATCTTTGATGCAATTATACTTTACATGGACATAGATGTTGCGACACAAAATTACTTCCATTGCATATCGAAACTTCAAATAATAAGTATTTTTATGTCAGTCAGACAATCATTTTGCTTTTAATCAGAAATTCCCTTATCGGAGAGAAATTAACATAGGTCGAAAGACGGTATGTTTAGTTTTTTTTAAATAGTTCAATGCTTAAGTCCAATTTCTTTAAACGTACGTGAATGTGTATGTGTGACTGTGCGCGAGTGAGTATTTGTGCGCGTGTATGTTTGCGCAGGTGTACTAGTGTCTGTGTGAATGCGTGTGTGTGTGTGTGTGTGTGTGTTTGTGTGTGTGTGCGTGTGTAAGTTACTCTTACTGTTATACTCACACAAAAGAAATGATGCTGCTGCGATGCTGCTGCTGATGATAATGATGTTGTTGTTGTTTATTTCCATAATGATGATGATTACTAGTAGTCACTAATTAGAATGTTTAAGTATGACGCAAGTTGTTTGTATGACGCAAATTTTGTTAAATCCTAAGTCAATATCACAATAAAAATCTCCCTAAAACGCATAAGCAGCCTAAATAAGAATATATGAAATTCGATGAGCATTGCAACATATACCAAACTCTGAAATGCAAATGACAAAGGTATTTACATGTAAGCCAAATGTAAACTTAATAACTAAACTGTGAGTCATTTAACAAAAAGAGAAAACACAACAGTTACCGCCTTGGAGCGGTCAGTCAGCAAAAGAGACCGACTAAAACCGGGTTTACAGAGCTCTTACATCGCACTTCCTGAGGGGTTCCTAAAAAACACAACGACAACAAAATAACCACAACAACAACCAAAAAACAACAAACAAACAAAAACAACAACAACAAAACAAAAATACAATAAAAACAAACAAAAACAACAATAACACAGACACTCACACACACACACACAAACAGAAACAACAAAAAAAACACGTCTTTTGAATAATCTGCTGCAGTGTATTCAGTTTCTTTGATTACCCCAGCCACCTTTATAACAATTAGTAGCGACAAATATCCTAAAAATAATTTAATGTTGCTGGTCTTCTCAGGTAGTTTATTTAAGTAATTCTTACCGTGTAACATAATAATGAGCATATTTTTGACTGGGAGAATATTTAAAAAGTGTCGCAAAATCTATATAATTACAGGATATAGATATATAATACCTACACACTAAACATATATTTTCTTAATTTGTGAAGTAAGAGTTCTCTCCCTTTGTAAACATGAGGTGATATCACTTGATGTACATCATTTGGTAGACATCCGAAACAATAACCAAATGGTTCATTTGTTTTGTGACTTTTAACATAAAAAGTAGTATCGCATTTATTTATTAGTATATCTTAACCGTATAATTGGTTCAAACGACTTATTATGGAGGACAAACTTGAACTTTATAGATGGATTTGACTCTTTTTTTTTTTGTTCTCTTAGTTTAAAATTTCTGAAAGTAGAGGAATGTGCTTAATGTTGTTAATTTTTTGAATGTATGTTTAAATTTAGATTTTGTAACGTAATAAAAAGTGTTCTAACAAAGATTTAAACAAACAAACAACAAATTAAAGGAAAAGTTTTAGGAACATTCTTAAGGAAGAACCAAAACATATTCAGTATCCAGCCTTGTGTTAAATATGCCTTTCATAACATCTATATTGCTTTAATTTGTATTTACCCTTATAAAAATATGATAAATTTCAGAGATTACAGAAGAAGCAGGGCAAAAGGCTTATATCTGCAGCGATTGATTTCGGGACAACCTTTACTAGCTGGGCTTATTCTTTAAGGCATTCATATGAAAACGACCCCACTGACATCACGAGTAGAAATTGGTAATACCAGATCAAACAGAATGCGCGTGTGGAGTTGAACACCCATTAAGAATCACAAGGGGTGTCCAAGTTGGAAAGGTTTAAAGTGTTTGGCTCTGAATGGAATGATCCCAAATTGGAAACACAAATCCAATTTGGGCTATATCATCTACTACACATTACTGTATGATTAAATATTTACTGGCTAAGTATTGGTACTACACAAGAAATGAACTGTCTAAAGGCATTTAAAAACATAAAATAGCTTGTGCCCAATCGACAGATAACATAAACATATAGTTAAAATGTCTAGTTGCAATCTTGACAGTTTCATAACCTTGTTTTCTGTGATATAGTTTTCACTTTTTTACGTAACGGGTCATTTGTAACAATCTTATATCATTTTTTACTGACATATAGTTACAGATCTTTCGTTATATGCTGTAAAATGGTGTATCTTTTTTTCATTTTTATGACAGGAATGACGGATCTCATCTCTCTGCCAAAGCTCCAACAACAGTTCTAATACGACCTGATGGAAAAACACTCGAGGCTTTCGGGTACAATGCAGAGAACAAGTATATTGACCTCATAGAAGACAAGAAACACATGCAGTATTACCTCTTCAAGCAATTCAAGATGGTCCTTTTCGATCAAATGGTAAGAATAATGAATTTGATAAATGAAGTATAATATTTAAATGGCTATGAATGCTTTCTCATCTTTTAATCAAGTGTGTTTTTATGAAAAAGATAATTAGTGTAACTGTAAATCATATACCTACTTTACACAAACAACACGTGTTTTCGAAAAATCCAATTACGGGACCGAAGACCAATGTTTATTTTATAAGACATACGGAAATCATTGTTCTTTTTGGAAAGGCAGTTCTAAGATGCCTTTAAGAGCATCAAATAAAACATATGATTTGTTAGATCTCTTCTGTTTGAATATGGTATGGTTTGAATATGGAATGGTTTGAATATGGAATGGTTTGAATATGGAATGGTTTGACTATGGAAAGGTTTGAATATGGAATGGTTTGAATATGGAATGGTTTGAATATGGAATGGTTTGACTATGGAATGGTTTTATTATGGAATGGTTTGAATATGGAATGGTTTGAAGAAAGTATGGTTTGAATATTGAATGGTTTGAATATGGAATGGCTTGAATATGGTATGGTTTGAATATGGAATGGTTTGATTATGGAATGGTTTGAATATGGAATGGTTTGCATATGGTATGGTTTGAATATGGAATGGTTTGAATATGGTATGGTTTAAATATGGTATGGTTTGAATATGGAATGGTTTGGATATGGAATGGTTTCAATATGGAATGGTCTGAATATGGAATGGTTAGACTTACCAAGCTTGAACTAAACCAACGTTAAAATTTAAGCATTAATGCAGTCATGATGTAGAAACGTGACATGGTCAGTATCGAATATTGTCGAAATACCCAACGTTTGACTTCATAATATGAGTTTCCTTATGATCGATAGTTACCGTAGAAAGTTCTGGGTTTTTTTTCCGTACGGGTTTGACAACATTTATCGAAGTGCGTGTGAAATTAACATTTTCAGCATGAAAATTCTAATAAACCGACCTTATATTTTAGCAAAAAGTTATACTAGCAAAGGTTTGTGATATGAACATAAGAACTCTTTATTATTTAGTAATGAAAAAAACTATGGAATGTTGTTAGAATGTATCATATATATATATATATATATATATATGCAAAATGTTTACTTACTTTCCAATTTAAAGTTGTCGGTAGGTGTAATTTATTAGTGCAATTCTATTTGTTTTAGTCGATCAGCAGTGACTTAACGATCAAGGATTCGCTTAATAAAACATTGCCAGCAATTACAGTCTTCTCACTGGCAATTGAATATCTTAAGGACGACCTTCTCTCCTCTCTCAACAAACGAGTCGTCGGAAACGTGACCGAAAAGGATATTACCTGGGTCCTCACCGTGCCAGCTATCTGGACTGACAGCGCAAGAATATTCATGAGACGAGCTGCTGAACGAGTAAGTAAATATTATGTCGACGCATTTGATCTGGATACCAGTATTGAGGTCTAACGATAGGCTCGCTTTGTGTTTGATAAGGAAGACAATGAATAAAAATATGCAGCTGCTTTTGATAAGGCTGATGTGCGTGAAGATTTTGTTGTTTTTGGTGATGATTGTGTTGGTGTTATTTATAAATATAATTATAAAAAAGAGATGGTGATAATAAATATAATTATAAAGATGATGATGAGGATATTGGTGATTATAATAGGGTCATGATAATGATTGTAGTGATGACAATTATAATGATAGTAATGATAAATAAAACAATTGCAATGATGATGACTATGCTGTTTCTCCTTCTGGTGTTGATGATAATCGTGATGATGATTGATGATGATTATGATGGTGATGGTGGTGGTGAAGATGATGGTGATGGTGATGATGATTATGACGATCCTACTATATGTAAAGGCAGGAATCCAGACTGAAAATCTGCAGTTAGCGCTTGAACCAGAGGTGGCATCCCTGTTCTGTCAAAACATGCGCCTTAAAGCACAAACAAACTTGCAACAGGAATCGAGCGAGGATTTTTCCAAACTAGCCCCAGGGACAAAATACATGGTGCTGGATGCAGGTGGTAAGCGGTTTAATATTTGTCTGATCGTTGTTTGCAAAATCTGCACAGCAAAATTGTAAGGACAAAGTCTGTTGACACTATCCCAATAAGTAAGTTCTATTATCACACATTTAATTTCCTAATAATATGAATGCATGATAAATGCTGCATTTCGTTTAAAGCAGTTACTACGTGCATCGTCGTTGTTTCGTGAATAAGAAAGAAGTAAAGTCTGATTCAGATCATCTGTGTTCCAAAAAATTAACCAGCTGACTTATGCGAAACAGATAACGTACTACCATGCTTAATGCCATTTCTTCAGCCAAAACATGTATAACTAGTTGCTAGCGTACTGATACGACACAAATTAAGAAAGGAAAACGCACAAAAAATGGCAACCCTAAATACCCAACATAGTCATATTTTATTTATTGTATTTATTGAAAATTTTAAAGACACGTTGGCAATTGATAGATATTAATTATTAAAGGTCCTATCCGACAGTTTGGACCAAAATACTTTCATTAAATGTCATAAAAAAACATTGTTACCTGATCTGGCCACAGACCTCGCAAAATGCTGTTTATTGATGCCCTACACCTGAAAAGTGAACACTACAATCGTCATTTCAAACTTGTATTTCTTATCTGAACTAATCTGCACAGTTAGCTTTTTTTAAACCACGTGTCCACTTATGTTTGAGCTCATCCACATCATCCATTGTGACGTCGATGACCATTTTTAGCGGGGATTCCAATCGTTTTTATTTAAAGATTGAAAAGAATGAACATCTTATATTGCATAGATAAGATATAGGCAAAATGTCTGATACCACTCTCAATACCTGATGGTGTTTTTTCGGGAGCAAGCCTCTCGGCTTAAAATAGAAGTGGTCAGAGTAGGTAATAATTCGGACAACAACTGCGGATAGACGCAATGGATAGTCAAAAGTAAATACGCTTATTTGGCTAGTTAATGTCTTACTATCTGTACTTAGACAAGAACGACAGAAACAAAGCCATGCTCAAAGGAAAGCTAAAAGACAGACGTAAAGACAAAAGACAGACATTCATATAAAAACCGGCATATATTAAATAAGCATATGTATACCTGCAAAAAAATAATTAGTTGTTAAGCACGAAGTTTTTCTTCGGTAATATGTTTTTGTTTTCTTCATTGATCAAAATACACATACTCTTAACGTCATATATAAATTTATAAGTCGATTTCAATATTACCTAATGCTGAAATTGATAATCAAATCTGACAACATGAATCTTCTTATTGTCATCTTTTTCTTTCTTTTTTCTTACTCTCTCCCATTCTCTTCTACTATCGCTTTCTCTCTCTCTCTCTCTCTCTCTCTCTCTCTCTCTCTCTCTCTCTCTCTCTCTCTCTCTCTCTCTCTCTCCTCAATTTTATATAACACTCGTTCTTCGCATCTCCTGTTTATTTTTCCCTACTTTTTAAGGTTAAATATATTGCTTTAATCACACATTAACAACTTTATTTAGATATAGAGCGTTATAAGTTTGCATGAATCCGTAATTATCCGAAAGGAGCATCGTCTGAAATTACTGTACACTTAGACTATTTCTATTATTTATCAGCCAATCGAAATATTCACAAAATTGCCGCTGAGTTCATTTTTCGTCACATATAAATTGAAGATTATATCTAATTTTTTGGTTTCGTTTTATACAATTATGGCTTAAATCAAAGCTTGCATTGATAACTGCCAAAATCATGACATGTCTGATATCATAATTTTACTTCACACTATATATGATGATGTATTTTAGAAGACGCCACACATGGCGATCACTAGCATAATTATCCTATGATAATTTCTACCACGTATATTTTCTGTACGTACTCATCGATTTCTCTCTTAGCTATAATAATCATTGGGGCTTTTACAGGGCCGATATCCATTGTATTTAAATGTGCCTCTTTTTGTGATCCGCGCAGGTAACGACAATAATAGAAATAAAATAATGGTGTTTTCTAAGTACCAATGATTATAATTTTTCCATCCATGCACCTCATACTGTGATCAGTACAGGTAACGGCAATAATAAAAGTGAAATAATGGTGCTTTCTAGGAGCCAACAACGATAAAACCTTATGCTGTGATCCATGTAACAGAAATAATAGAAGTAAAATAGTGTTGTTTTCTAAGGGTCAACATGCATAATATACATGCACCGCGTTCTTTGATCAGTGCGGGTAACGGCAGTCGTAAATGTAAAATAAGGCTCTTATAGGCCTCTGTAGGCAACGAGCAATTCTCACTTATAACATAGATGGACAATTTGTCTTGTTTATTGTGGGTCGTTGTGACCAGCATTGGCAGGACACATGTGACCTCGTTTCTTTGTAATGTTGCCTGAACTTTTTAACATTTCTGGAGTAACTTTTTTTTTGCCATGGAAATAAGATTTTTAAAATAAGGTAAATATATGTAAAACTATTTCAGTTAGGTTTTGAGGAACGTGTTGTATTTTTACATTTAAGGTAAAACTCTCTTTTAGTTTTACCTAAAAAATTAGAATTTTAGAATTTATTTACATAGATGCCACCTGTTATGAAACTATTTCATTGTATTCAAAATGTTTCTTGACCTTACAGGCGGTACAGTTGATATAACAGTCCATCAGGTTGAAGACAATGGTGGCTTGAAAGAAGTGCACAAGGCCAGTGGTAATGCATGGGGAGGGACTAAAGTAAATAAGTGTTTCCATTCTGTCATTGAAGATGCTGTTGGTAGCGCTGTTTATGAACAATTCAAAATCAATGATTATGAATATTTTCTCGACCTGGACCGTGATTTTGAGGTAGGCAAACGCAACATCGACCCCGATACAGACGGTAAAATGCGCATGAAATTTCCAGCGATCCTGGTCGAAAATTATAAAAAAGCTACAGGTTATGACCTAGTTGAAAAGCTCACCAGTAAACTAACTCTGCAAAAAGATAAGCTAGTTATCAACCATGAAGTATGCAGAGAATTTTTCAAGGAGGCTGTGGCAGGAATCACCGATCACATAGCTCAGTTGTTTGCTGTTGACAAGCTCAGTGGTACAAACATCATTTTAATGGTTGGCGGATTCTCAGAATGCATGATGCTCACTAAGGCGATATCAAATAAATTCTCAGATAAAACATGCATTGTTCCTTCTGATGCAAGTTTGACAGTGCTGAAAGGTGCGGTCATCTTCGGACACGACGACAAAAGCATCACGTCTAGGATCAGCAAGTACACATACGGGATAAGCTGCCGCCCTCAATATGACCCGAAACAACATCCACGGTCTAAGCTGTATGTCCAAAGCGATGGCCAAGAAAAGATCAGGAATGCGTTTGCTGTCTTAGTACGGGCTGGGGAGAAGGTTGTCCCTGGCGAAAGTTGCAAGCCACAATCATTTAGTCCACTTCAAGACGAAACTGGCTTCACCCTTAAACTGTATGCCTCACCAAGAGCAGATCCGTTGTATGTTGACGAGCCCGACTGTGTGAAGATCGGTGAGGTTGTGGTGGATTGTCAGGACAGGTACGGTCGGATAGGCGACGCTGCTGTCAGTCTGCTGTTTGGAGGCACCGAGATCCAAGTATCAGCTATCAGTGTACTAACTGGGGAGACAACCAAGGCAACGTTCACATCTATCTAGTTATTACAATGAGGAACAGATGTCTTGTTTACTTGAACACTCGATTACTTATACAAACACGGGGACCTAAATTTAACCTAAACTGGCATATCGTTCATTCTTATAAATAGTAAACAATTTCTTTGTCAATTCTATGCAAGTTGACAATTTTGTTGAAGGCACGGGGGGATAATAGTAAAATCATGCATTGACACTGATGGTTTCGTGAGTGACGCAAACTATGTGTATGTGGATATGCTTTTAAATGGATATACGTGTAGTTGATTTGTAAATGTTGACATGATAACTTTGCATGATAACTTAACTTTGAATAAACATAAAAGTGTTTGTTTCCTATATAAAGCTTAGATTTAAAGGCACACAATAATAACAATACTATAATATTAAATTAATTTAAATCTAAGCTTTGTCTTAGTTTGTGATGCTGGCATCAACCTTAGTAAAATCCTGTTAAACAAAGCAAGATTTCCTTGACGCCAAATTGTCTTAGATTTAAGTAATTATGTTATGTGCCTTAGTTTGTAGTAAAATATATTGTTGTAATCTTGTAAGTATGTACAGATTGCATACAGAAGTTTGTTTATTAGTCAAGGGACCTAAATAACACTGCACTTTTCATTAAGCACAACACATGGTTTTAGAAAGTAAAAATATTCCTATATTTTTATATGTATTTGCTATATCCAGGTATGTTTTATATTTTATTTTTTTATTTAAATGAATTTTGTTCGTTTTTGAAACAATTGATAAAATAGTTTATTGTATATTACTTTTTAAAGGGTACTTTGTAAAGCCACAAACTTGACTGTGAATTGTTATGCTCAGGTGAATATTGTTTATTAACGTTTTAAATACACTGTGGTTGTAATCTATTTAAGATGCATATATCTATATTGATATGAACGTTGCATTGTGTCATCATAAACTTCACAATAAAGAAGTATTGAATTTGTCGTCAACGAATCCCCGCTGCGCAAACGTTTTCATTCATTCAAAAGAAACCAACAACAATACTAATAGTGCCAAATTGTTACTTATGAAAAAAAGTATATTTTTTTATGCGAATATACGTTAAGATTAATATATCCCCTTTCTCCTATGTTAGAGTTTCTTTATCTCAAAAAATTCAATAAAAGAAATGTGTGATTAAGGACTTGTACAAAGAGTATTAATAAATGTTCTGAGCAGTTACTATTTTATTGAGTCGATACAAAAATAGTTTGAAAGAAACAACTTACATTTAGAATTTCGTAAACTTCAAGACCAAAGTAAGCTCTCTGAAATAATATATCAGGAAGATTTAGATAAGGGGGAAAATGCAAGAGAATATTTCGAGGAATATATAAACGAATATGGGGAACATTACACCAGGAGGGTGAATATTTTAATAAGGAATAATATTAAAAGGTATATGAGTAAGAGGAATAAGATAAGGTAGTGTTAAGGAATTCCAGTAGGAATTTGGAAAGCAAACAATAGATGACAAGCAATATTAAGAGGAGACGTGTGTATAGGAATAGGTTCTCTTAGTGTAAATGAACATCAGTAATGTAATTTTTTTCGACTTTTGTATAGTTTTCATTGCGGGTTCGGATGTTTGGTTTGTTATGACAGATATTCTTTTAAATAAAGACAAACATATGACGTTATCCAGACTGCTGGTAAAGACGATATGCGCATGCGTACTGGTGCGAAGGTGGGAGGTTAAATAATTAGGGGTGTCTACACCAAATGTTTGAAGGTTATGCTATATAAATTATGAATATCAATTAGAATGATTGATTAAATAGTGAGGATATTACCCGTATATTTAGAGATCGCTATACAGATTTATAATCGGTATGAGTATGAATTATAAAGATGCAACGAACTAGACGCAGAACAACAAATGGAACAAGAGTAAAACAGGTGAAACACACAACAGAGGAACAGTAAAACAAAACACCAACTCCTTACATATTGACACTGAAGAAAAGACTCGTCTGCATGGTAAAGTAAGAAAATATTCAAAATCTTCGATTTTAAAAGAAATGTTTACTAATATTAACTGCAACTAATCTCTAACCTAAGATGGATTACCAACGTAAGATGCAGTCAACTACCTACCGAAGATTAAGCCAACTGCAAACTACCAACACCCTAGCAGGATTTTAGAAAAACAATTGAATTCAATCCAAACAGTGTTATGAAGCGTATCTGCGACCAAGAGTAATAGTTGTTTTCCTGTCCCTCTGCAGCGGGTAAAGGTGGCTCCAAGACCAGAGCTGCTGGCACCCGTGCTGGTTAAAAGAAAAGTAAAACAGAAAAAAAAACACAGAAAGGTTTGAAAGTAGTTTACGAGATTAGTTAAAGCTTCTAAGTCATTTCGGGGTTTCGCAATTTGGGGGAATTTATTAGTTGAGCGCCGATAGTTCCACGCCAAGCCTAAAACCCTTCCAGGTTCTTTCAAAGAAGAAGGACTTCGCCAAGACTTTATTGAACCTACATTTGCGGAATCAGCTGTAACACGTTTCTTATTTACTACAATGACCTAGTTATGTCGAATGTGTGCGAAATAATTTAAATTTTCAACCTTTTGTAGACGATAGGAAATCTTCTTCAGCCTTTCAAGATAATCTTAGAAAGTATTTAAAAAGATAGGTAGGTACAGTATTTACGATGATTTAGTTTACACATTCAGTGTTTCACACGCCACCGGAATGTAGTAGGCGCATTAGTCAGGCCAACTGACATTCTGTTACAATCATAGAAACAGGTGGAAAGAAAACGGACCTAACTAAAAACAGTTTATGCTGATCAGGTCCGCGCATTTCCACCTGTCATTATCATGAACGAATATATCATTGCAAATCAACTTGGCGCCAGACAGGTAGTCATTTGTGAGGAAGTGAGTAAGCCACATTTCGGGATCTGAGTTGTCGGAAATCGATGCAGACTCTCAGAGACCCATCGATCCTATGGACTAGAACAACATGAGATGAAAATGAAGAATGAGATTCTTGAATTGCAGCTATTCATCTTTCAAACATTTCGCTTTGATGCTCCCTCTCTCTGTCATACATACGTAGAAGAATTCGCCTATAGGGGTCATTATATGGTTTAGAGTCAACCTAGACACGATAAAAAGATATGTTTCCTTTTTGAAAAATATTTTATAACAACTTCCTCATCAAGATCCAATATACCATCTTGCACCTTGATACCAAGATCAACAAGAAATTTATTGACCATCAGTTTCTTGTCAAGATCAGCCTGTGGTGGAGTACTGGCTTCAAGCAACAAGTAAAGTATTTGCTGGGGTTAAATTCAACTTTGGTAGGTTGAAATATTGCAAACCCTACGTATATCTTAAAATATCCATTTCCCAGTCGCACATTTACAGCTCTATAACAGACATTAAAATCTTGACCTAAGTCACGACCTTCTATTATCACATAAATTTCACTTGTTTTATGTACCAATCCAGACACTATTCTGATTTTGAAAAGTTAAACAATGATTTTTCTTTGATTTGTTGAATGAACCTGCAAAAGTCGGTGTTTACAAACAATCCCAAAGGTATCTTGGCAAACAGGTGTAAATTACATTTTTTCCTACCGAAAGAAAGAGATTGATGATATTTGTTCCAGTGATCAATTGGACAGAGTCTGGATACTTACTTTAATACTGGGACTCACAATGGGCTTAAATCAGCGGATGTCTATTATAACGTAGGCAGTATATGAAATAGAAGTATCATTAGTACCTATCACTTGTAGTTTTGCCAAGAGATGTAGTATAGACTGAGGCTGAATTCAGTGAATGAAAAAAGCAACAGGTGCAGTAGTTACCATTGATCCGGAATCCGACCGACAGTGAAATGAGCTTTTATTTATGAGAACAACGGTTTCACAGGGTAAACCAATCATTGAAATGGGTTTTAAGGCCTTCATCAACAACAGACCTTCCACCTTGTATTGGTCCATTTTGGGAAGGTGGGCTTTTGTTTAAAAGAAAACTTCTATATTGCCTAAAAGAGATGCCAATGTTTTGTTTCTGAACCTAAAAGCCTCCTCTATTTTTTTACATTTTTTACCTTTAAGTGACGTTATCTCCCCTTCTATCCGAGAATTCATTCTGCCCATTTGCTTTGTTTACTCCTTTAGTAGAGTTATGAGTATCAGATGAGGATTTTACTTCTATAATTTTTGTTTGAATTACCTATTCCTTAACCATCAAAGCTTATAGTACAAATGCTCATTCTTAAGCTCATTGTCGATATGCAGGTGAGACACCTTCCCCTTCAGCCTGATGTTATACTCGATTTATTCACCTTTACGTTTCGATTCTTAAAACTTCATACTTAAAGTTCTCCAGCACCTTCTCTGAGTTAGCAACCACCTCATAATGTCCACTGCATTCTGGCAGATAGTCATAGGATGCAACATAATCCTCATGACGAGGAAGAACCAACTTGCTTTCACACGTAGTGATTTTATACACAGCTGGCTCTGAATGGAGAGTTTTAAGTAAACAAAGAACTTCATGCTTCCATACAGTTAAAGGCAGATCGCCTTCTTTTATTACAAATAGGGAAGGGAAATAATGGAAGAGCTGGGCGCGGAGGAGGCAATTCAAAATAATGTATTTTTATTGATTACCACAACTGTCTGAGGAAATAGCTTGCCTAAACGTGTCATTTACTTTTGTTACCGGTATGAACATATTATTGCGAGTAACTCTAAACTTGTCAACGGGGTTCACAGTCGGGGTAAATTCATAAACACTTCTCCGTTTGAAAACATCTCATCACTTTGACTTTGCCAGTTGTTCTCCAAAGCAATATATTTTTAGCCATATTCAATAGATTTCGTTTTATCCATGTCAAGCTTGAAATTGAAAAGAAAATGGAAAAATTGGAAATCTAGAAAAAACAAATGTTTAAAAATTGATTAAACAACAATTAAAATACTTCTTCTATCCTGAAAAGCTTGTATTTTCAAGTAGGATATCATAATGCCAAAGTAGGAATAAATTATACACACCCAAGTAAAAAACCTAACAATTAATGACAAAACTTACATCACACTTCTCAACACTTAAAATATTGACACCATGTCAGTACAACAGATGCGAACTGAATTTATTTATTAATTAAAGGCGTCCACTCAACAACACTACTTCTGCTGTTTCTTTGGCCGCTGATGATAACGAATGATTTTACGCCTCTTTCTGACGTTGACAATTGTTATACATATTTCTGTCTCGTCAATATTTATTTCTTATTTATTTTCTTTTAAACAACGTTACATGTTTTACTAATACTGTTTTATTTCTTACTAGTATGTTAATGACCAGTCAAACAAGCTGCATCGAAAGATATCGAGCAATTTCAATACTTGCGCAATAATACTTTCATAATGATACGAATGGCCGTAATAAACAATGCAGTTTACATGTCAACACAGCAGTGTCACTTAACAGAACAAGTTATGTGTTATTTAATATATGCTATAGTAACAGCAGAATGATGAAAACTCACATAAAACTTAAAATTATTTATAAATATATACATATTCTACAGTTTAATTGATTTTTAATATTAATTAACGTTATCAGACAATACACGTTTAACCATCAAATTAGACACAAAAACGAGAATTCGTTTTGAAATTCACGCATTAAAAGACGTTATGTAAACCCTACATTAACACCAGTGTGTTGACCCATGACAATCTGTAAGCTTTTATCTATTTTGGCGTCTTTATCTACATCGGTACTAGTTACTATTACACTAAAACAATCGACGCAAAAATATTTTCTCCTTTTTCACATTTTACTATTCATCAATGCAAAAGATTTTCGAATGAATTAGAGTATAGACATCATTAAAACGCGGCATTAAATAATATTACATTTAATATACGTTATCTTTACATTTAACTGTTTGTTTTACTCACCATAAGAGTCTGTCCATTGACAAAACAATTCATTTGTTTATTATAACGTAACATTTTACGTTCGTTTATATTAAAGCACAATTATTATAAGTAACGATAGCAACCTATTTATTTTTGGGTTTGATACTTTATTGACAGAATAACTTTAAAAGATAATAATGGAAATGACCCAATGTCTTTGGTAGCTGGTTGGGAAAAATGTTTTGCGTAGGCAGAGATGTGATCTACCTCACTGAAATAATATTGTGGTCTTACATGGCAACTCAAAAACAAATCTAGCATATCAGGAATCTTCGACATTTAAGTTAATGATGTAGTTAAATAGAACGTTAAAATAAATTATTGGAAAAAAACACAGTAGACACAGGAAATAGATCAAAGTGTGAAATGGAAGAACAATTAAAAAGTAATAAAGAAAGAAAAAGTGAAAAAAGGTAAAGAATGAAAATTATTAAAATATTATAAATAATGAATCATTCAAAATATAAACAATAGAAAAACGCTATGGAAAACAAAAGACAGAATGAAGAAAGAAGGGAATGCGGAATAGTAATGCCGAAAAGGAAAGCAAAAGAAAGTACAGAAGTGAAGACAGAGAAAAGGGATAAAGGAAGAAAGGAGGAATAAACAGAGGAAATGGATAACAGTATTTAAATATAGAGCAAAATAGTGAAATAAATAGCGTAGGAGGGAAACGGGTAAGACTTATTCACATAAAAAAATGCAATAAAAATAGAAAAAATAGGCAGGTTGGCGAAATGCAAAAATAACTCAGGAACGTGACATGAAATTTCAAGAAGTCAAGCATAATGTTGTTAGGGAAAGACAGGCAAAAATAGCGCGGTTTTGTGCACTAACTGGTTGTAACGCCTAATCTATTAAGCAATAGCAAAACTGTAGTAGTTAGCCTTTGAGGAAAGAAATACTTGAGAATTAAACATTGACATGTTTATATGCGAATAAAATCAGAGACAATATGCTCGCAGCAAACAAAAATAATGTTGATTATGATGGAAGATTGCACTTAAACAGCAAGGACTGCTGGCGTGTCAAAACTAACAACCAACATTGCGAATAGCTTAGCTAATTTACATATACATATATTACCACCTACATATGTCGCCTCAATTCGTTAATGCCTTACAATAAACTTAAAGGGGAGAAATCTTGAATACATTTTCCAATGCAGCCTTAATCGGATACTGACATTCATGGAATGGTTGAAACTTGTTTCTGATGAACTTCCACAGTAATAAAAAACTTTGATGTAATTAAACTTTACATGGAAATGCATGTTGGGACACAGAATTAGTCACATCTAATGCTAATTGAAAAATCCTAATTGTTTATGTCAATCAACTAATCAGTTTGCTTTTAATAAAAAAATCTTAATTACTGTAATAAAACATCAAACATCGCTTCTTAAAACTCATCGGTGAAAAATTAACAGAGGTCACAAGATGGTATCTTAAGTTCTTTTAAAGATATTAATAAAACAGCAAATATCGCCTATTAAAATTCATCGGTGAACAATTAACAGAGGTCACAAGATGGTATCTTAAGTTCTTTTAAAGATAATTTTTAAGTCCCCTTAACGTAAAGAAACGTGAATGTGTGTGTGTATATGCGCGAGAGTGTGCACGCGCGTGTGAGTATGTGTGTGGATAAGAGCGATCGTATGCATACGCGACCTCGCTCGAATAATAAAGACCCGGAAGGATTTCATCTTTTTTTGTTAATGGTGAAGAATAAAGATACTATTAGATCCGTTTTGTCTTGTTAAATATACATTAAATATATGCACCAAATGATAATGTAGGTTAATACGCATATGCTATACGGGAGGTGGTGATTATGTATGACTTGGAAGCAACAATACTTTCAATAGGTTAAAGAAATATATTGTACATAATATATATTGTATATATATGAATATATTTATTTTTAGCTATCGTTTGAAACTTTTGAGAAAGAATATCGCAAAGATAGCCCTTTATTAGTATGACGCAAAGTTTGTCAAAATCACAATAACAAGGTCCTTACTTGAGTGATGTTTAGTTTGATATTTAACTAAAATAACTACTCTAAAGCACACTTTATATATTTCTGATTAATAAATTATCACGTGTGCATGTCGAAATTGACCAATTGATAGTTTCGACGAATCATAGTACGCCAATTTTGCACAAACCCACAACTTCTTGCTAACATTTGTCAAGTCTAACAACTGTGCATATCTGTTAAAATGCTGAAACATATTATGCTGCTTACGAGACGTTCAATACAGATTCTCGTCATCGAACCAACGATTTGTATGCGGAATAAACGCATATTCTATCCCTGAATCCTCTTTCAAAGATGGGTAAGTGTAATTACTGGGTTCCTATGTGTAGTAGACCAAAGGAAATTAATTTGAACAGTCTTCAAAATACTTTCGGAAATAAACACCACTTTTATGTTTAATCAAAGTAAGTTATCATGCGAAGTTATATTAACAAATCCAACTATACACGTATATTCGTTTAAAACTTTATTCACATACGCACAGTTTGCTACACAAAAGTAATAAGTGACACTGCGCGTGGTTTTAGTAATATTCTTAGATTTCCTTCGACAAAATCGCAAACAAGCATAAATTTAGGTGCCCCTGTTCAAGTAAATGAGTGTAAAAATAAGCAAGTCATTTGTTCCACATTGTAATAACTAGATGATTGTGATTGTAGGGGACGTAAATAAACAGCATTTTGCAATAACTTTTCAGGTAGCACTGACCTGTCTGAATACATGAGAAAAATAGTTTAAACTTTACTACCTTTAAATATTCACATGGCGTATGTTTCAGCATTCTCATTTCAGAGATATAACAGGCTGTTAAGCTTGAATGAGCTTAAAGCTAAAAACCGAGAGGACACTTTCGATTCTACCAATGGCAATACAGAGAATGCTCAAATATAGAGTAATCCAAGTAAATTATCATACGAAGTTATGTTTACTATGCAACTTCATAATACAGATACATGTATATCCATTTAAAAGCACATGCACGCACTTACATACAATTTGCGATACAGAAAAGTGATCAATGACACTGTGCCGATTTAATATAACCCCTCCCCCCAATTGTCATCATTGTAACTTGTAAACAGGTATTTAATTGACAAGAAAAGTATTTACTATTATATATGACGCACGACGCGACAAAACCGGGCTTATGGCATTATGACGTAACGCTGGGAAATCCACAATTAAAATGACGTCACTTTTACCGGGTATTTTTACTACGACCTTGACAGCATGGCTTGGACTATCGTATTTGAAACTGAATGTTGTTGTCTTATTAGAAGCGATAACAAACAAGAATGGAGGAGGAACTAGAGGTAAGATTTATTCATTATATTGTGATTACATAATCTTTATATTTTACGCATATATATTGAATCGGATTGAATAGAGGCTACACAGATCTAAACACGTTTGAATCAAACTTTAACAGTTAAACAGTTTAATATAGGCCTACAGGTTTACAGAATTATTATGGTACTTTTTGTCATTTCTAGCAAAATCGTGTTAAAAGTTTATACGAAACGAAATAGAATGTAAACCATTTTTCTATATAATCTAGACTAGATTTTGATGTAACCGATGTTGCAGGTTGCATGTTTGTTCAACTTAACTCATCGACGTGGATGGGTAGATTTAACGAAAAAATGATTTAGTATTACAAGCGACATTTAAATCAGTCCACTTTAAATCAACTAATTATATTTACTCACTAGAAAAAATGCTGATAGATTTGTTAAAAACCTGATACACGTTTTGCATATAAAACAGATCAATGTCACATGAACGTGTCTATTTATAACTACGTAGGCTTGTTTATTGATTATTATAAAAATATGCAAGTTGGTATATACAGAGCGCTTAACGTTGTTGATCAGTCGAGCTATTCGCTATACATATATCTATCGACGGCGTTGGTGGTTCGCTAACCAACCACAGCCCCCAATTTTATTTTCTTACTTTTCTTCCAACATAATTTTATGCATTTTATTTCATTTAATACACGTCTTGTTTTTAACGAATTAAATAAAACATATTTCTTTCTTGACAACTGTTTGTTGGGCTTACATTAAAGTGAAACAAAACAAACCCACAAAAAGTAATAAACTGTGTTTGCACACATTTAATATTTAACGACTATTCGTGATAATTCTAAATGAATGTAACATTATATTGTCGCTTTAAATTAAATAGAAGAAACCCGTCCGCCGTTTCATACAACTACAATGCAGAGTCCTAGTTCTATTTAAGAGAGAAACTAACCATACACATATCAAGCAATATGTTTATTAAATATTTATACTGCCGCAAAATTGTTTGTCTCATTACAAGTATATTTTATACACAGAAAAACGAAAGAAAACGGAATACATGAAATTTATAACGAAATTATTGATTAACGTTCAAATTATTTCGAGCAAATGACTGAAACTATAACCAAGTAATATGATTGTTTATAGTTATAGTGCAACTCCGTAAACCTGTGACGACTTAATTTTCATTTATTTTATTGTATTTTGTTGATACTTTCAGGACAAAACAAAAACCGGTATCTACTTGGGTACTTCATATGGCGGACATTGACAGGACAAAACAGCATGATCGAGTACCACATGCATGTACATGGTACTTGTTTTAATTGTTTCCTTCGACTGATTTAATAGTATGATAGTCACTTATGACATTCCATTTAATGTATCCATAAGCGAATAAGGGGCGCCCGTTGCCGAGCTCATAGAGTCACAGACCGTTCCCCCCGTGGGTTCGAGTCCCGGTCAAAGCGACAAACATTCATGTCCGGAGGTATTCACGTTAACCTACAGTCCACCACTGGATATATATAAATTACCCCACCAGTAAAAACTGGATATTGCAAATACAACATTAATTGTATTGGTGCGAGGTATCTGCAACAAACAAACGAAACAACAACAAACAACAACAACAAAAAGAAAAAAATGAAACATAGGGGACGCCGTGGTTTAATGGTCTAAAGGTTAGAATCGGTGCCTTGCTATTTCTCTGACTCCATAATCCGTCATCTTGTGGGTTTGAGTCCCGGGCGGGGTAAAACTTTCATGAGGTCAGGTTTTCCAGCTGATCTGCAATGCGCTACTGGTTCTACCCAGACATGGGCCATGATTTTTCTCCACCAGTAATAGCTGGACGTCGCTATAATGTCAATAATTTCGTCGATGTAATGTATTTTACAAAACAAACAAAACGGACAGGAATAGGCATACATGTAGAGTTAAAGTCAATAATCATACATAAATATGCATATAAATATGTTAAGCGATAGTTTATTTTTTATTTCAGGCCACGCAAGTTGTCTTGTGGATGCCGGTTTTTGTCCACCTCAAATTAAGTGCCGAGAAAATGACTGCGAGACTGTTAAGGAGCCAGCTGACATTGTCAAGCGATCCTCACAGTTCAACTCTCCCGTTTTTTTGTTGTTGTTTTTTATCCCAGGTGTGACTGGAGAGGTTGGAATGGTTTCCTTGGGCAACACTTCAAGGCTTTGACAGGAATAAGGTATGGCCATGTTATTTGCCGTAAACAATATTTGAAACAATTGGGTTTATATTAAAGAGCTACTCTAAGCAGAAAGGTTAGTTTCACAGACTCGTAATGCCCCAACCTTTCACTACATGGGTTATCGTCCCGGTAAGGAAGACAATTGTGATAATGCCTGCGATCCGCCAGTAGTTTCACTTCACAAACATTTATCTGCGATTTTCGTCCACCAAAATTGTTTGACGGCAAAAGACGAAAAACAAAATCATTGATATAATCTGATTTGTATTTGTGGCGAGACTTAGATATTAACATAATATTGATTAAAATGTATTTTCAGATTATCAACACTTCAATTATCACGTCTGAAAAAGCTGGTTGTATCATCTTGCGGACCACTCCAGATGATGATCAGAGGGAGTTTATGCTACTCAAGGATCCCCAGCAAAAGTTTGGGAATACAGAAATGTCACCCGCGTTTCAACCTGGCGGGTTAAAGCGTCAGCGCAAACAAGACCTCGAGTGCTTTGTCAGACAAAATTCAGTTGATATTTTTTAATGTTATCTAATTATAACCTGTTACTTTGCCCTCTTTAACAATATAACCCTTATTTTGCAGTTTAATATAAACTTTAATAAAACCATATTAGCTTAAATCTTAATTTAGTTGTGTGAGTAAGTTACTCATCCCGATATTATGACGTCAATAATTTGACGTCATATTTAACAAAACTACCTTCAGTATGGGTCATTAAAAATCTCATTATTTCATAAATACTAAGTCAATTCTAAAAAATCTTTCGAATTTGTGATCAGAAATGATAGGAGAATCATGTTTCATTAAAAACAAAAAAATGAAAATTTTGACCATAAGCCCGGTTTTCTCGCGTCGTGCGTCATATAGTATTGAACAAAATACCACTAAATGTTGCAGTGATTGTTTACGAGGTTTAAGTAAACAAATAATCTGTTCCACATTGTAATAACTAGATGGATGTGAACGTTGCCTTGGTTGTCTTCCCAGTTAGTTCACTGATAGCTGATACTTGGATCTCGGTGCCCCCAAACATGAGACTGACAGCAGCGCCACCAACCCGACCATGCCTGTCCTGACATTCCACCCAAACATCTCCGATCTTGACACAGTCTGGCTCGTCAGCATACAGAGGATCTGCTCTTGGTGAGGCATACAGTACAAGGCTGAATCCAGTTTCGTCTTTCTGTGGACTAAATGATCGTGGCTTGCAAGTTTCACCGGGAACAACCTTCTCCCCAGCACATACTAAGGCAGCAAACGCATTCATGGTCACCATTTGTCCATAGTTTTCTACATACAGCTTAGACATTGGATGTTTTTTGGGGTCATATGGAAGGAGGCAACTTATCCCATATGTGTACTTGCTGATCCTAGACGTAATGCCTTTGTCGTCGTGTCCGAAGATGACCGCACCTTTCAGCACTGCCAAACTTGCATCAGAAGGTACAATGCATCTTTTATCTTTAAATTTAGTTGATATCGCCTTATTTAGCATCATACATTCTGAGAATCCGCCAACCATTAAAATGATGTTTGTACCCCTGAGCTCATCAACAGCAAGCAACTGAGCTATGTGTTCGGTGATTCCTTCCACCGCATCCTTGAAAAATTCTCTGCATGCTTCATGGTTAATAACTAGCTTATCATTTTTCAGAGTTAGTTCACTGGTGAGATTTTCAACTAGGTCACAACCTGTTGCTTGTTTATACATTTTGACCAGGATTGTTGGAAACTTCATACGCAATTTACCGTATGTTTCGGGCTCAATTTTGCGCTTGCCTACCTCAAAGTCACGGTCCAGGTCGAGAAAAAATTCATATTGTTCGGTTTTGAATTGTTCATAAACCGCTCTACCAACAGCATCTGCGATGACTGAGTGGAAACAGTTATTTACTTTAGACCCTCCCCATGCGTTACCGCTGGCTTTGTACACCTCTTCCAAGCCACCATTGTCTTCAACCTGATGGACTGTAATATCAACTGTACCGCCTGTAAGGTCAAGAAACAATTTGTAAAAAAATAGTTTAAACAGGCATCTGTAAAGACTATAGGAAGTTCTAAAATATTTCATTATATATGAAATGAAACGCGTTCCTCAAAGTTAACTGGTTTTAAATGCCTTACTTCCCATTTGTTTATCCACGAACTTTAACTGAAATAACTCCATAAACGGGTCAGATGTGCCCTGCTCAGAAGCCTACAAGGGAGATCTATATTTACATCTATGAATGTCGTTACCTGCATGGATCACAGAACGAGGTGCATGTATATTATAGTTATTGACCCATAGGAAACACCTTTTTTACTTCTATTATTGTCGTTACCTAAAAAGAATCACATCATGACGTGCATGAAGATATTGTGGTTGTTGGCCTTTTGAAAACACCCTTTTTACTTCTATTATTACTGTTACCCGCATGGATCACAGCATGAGGTGCAGGAATGTATTAATGATATTGGCCCATAGAAACCACCCCAGATTACAACTGCTTAAAGAGATATCGATGAGTACGTCCAGGAAACAGTAATTATCATAGGTTAAATATGCCTGGTGTCATCTGAAAAACATCATCATCATGTAAATTATAACTTGTGTAACAGATATACTACGGTCTTGGCAGTAATCAATGCAAACATTGAGTTCAGCCACAATTGCATAAATCGAAACTAAAGTTTGGACATCATCTTCAGTGGTATAATATTGAAACTTAATCAATGTCTGTAGACTTATTTAACTTAATCTCGACCGTCTTTTTCTTACTTTTAATTATTACATCACAAAAATACGACAATTATATCTTACTAACGGTATTAACTAAAGTTTATCAGCTCACATACTTTTACGTGCTTGAAGTAGTAACGTGGTGAGTATTTCAATATTAACATACACTCAAACAAGAAATGAAATAGTAACATAAATATAAATGTAAATATTTGCCATTTTGTATTATTTTATGCCCATAAAAACGAAAACGAGACCTCGCAGACAACACGGTTAAACAATTAAGACGTATATACTGGGGACCAAACTATATGCTACTTAGCTTTCTTCCTTAATATTTGCTACATATTTATTTAATTGCAGGAGGCACTATTAACATCAGCATTCTCGGTTCCTTTTTAGGAAAAAGATTGTGCAATCCGACTGCGACCTCTTGTTTTCATTGCTGCACAAAATATTGGCTTTCTTTATCGGTAGGCAAGATCGTTTTGAACATTTATCTTTTAGTGAAAAGATGTCCAACCAACCAAGTGGTACCAATTAACTTGGTTACTGCTACCCACAACAAAAGAAGGGGAATTACGGTGAAATATGTCACTCAATGGATAAAGTCACTCGATGCAAGCAATTTAAATCTAAATTTAAAATTGTTAACATAAATAAAAAAGAAAAGAGACACTTGACATCGATATTGATAAAATCAAAATACAGCCGCAAATTTGTCAATACTCTTCATATGATTACGTGATTTCGCCTTTCAAAACAAATCACGCACACAATTAACGCAATCATCGGAAGAAGAATGACCTTCGCAGGTACCCATTTATACACCTGGGTGAAGTGGAACAATTCGAAGTAAATTTCTTGCTCACGGAAAGTAGCGGCAATCTGACCGGGGTTCGAACCGGAGTCGTGCGTCCTACCAATAGACTATTCCGCTCCTTGAGTAGACCATAACTAACAAGGTGAAAGGATAAGCAGAAGGGTAAGAAACGAAGAAGCAGAGTTGAAAAGATGCTTATGGAACTAACCTTTCAGCAACCAGTTAATTCTATCCTACGGTTTAATGTCGTGGACAAATACAACGAACCCAGTAAGTGTGATCCAAAATCATGCGTTGCAGACAGTATCCTTCCAAGATATCAGACAATGAAATAGCCCGGCTTATAAGGTGGCTACGAAAAGTTCAGCCAAGAGTGAACTCTTAAGTGGTCTAATATCTGTTAAGCAGGAATCTTCTTTAGTTTTTTATTAAAAAGACACTAACCTATATGTAAGAGGCAATGCCCTCCAGAGCAGCGCCAGTAATGTCGGCTTCCATCGGCTCAAATGTTTAGATTTAACTGCCGTAATTTTAATTAGGAAATAATACTTTTGCGATTGTTAAGTACATTTGTGTTAATAGAATCACTGTGGTGATGGTTTAAGAGTTTAAGATGTTTTTCCGGTAATTAAGAATTCATAAAAACTTATAACGCACTATACCTGACTGAACCAGTTATTGTCTGACTGGAACAATATATTGAACCTTAAAATGTAGTGAAAAGATAAACAAGAGAGGCGACGATCGAGTGTGGGATTGGGAAGGGAAAGCAATAGAGAGATAGTAGAGGAGAAAGGCTAAATGAGAGAGAGAATGAGAGAGAATAAGATAAAAGAAAGAATGACAGGAAGAAGACTTTTTCGACCGGTAAATTTTTGGCAAAAGTCTGAAGTATCCATTCTGTATAATTCATAGTTATTTACATTGTAATAAACTTATATTAAAGTTGTGAGATACTTTATTATCAACTTCAGCAGTAGGTCAATTTGAAATCGGATAATTAAAATAAAATAGTAAAATTTATACATGACGTTAAGAGTATATAATTTTGAACAATGTAGTAAACATATGACTGAAGAAAAAACGTCGTGCTTGACCACTAATTATCGATTTGCAGGTATACATATCCTTATTTAATATATGCATGCAGGTTTTTATATTAATGTCTGTTGTTTTGTCTTTATGTATGTTTTTTGTTTTGCTTTACGTTTTGCTTTGTTACTGTCTATCTTGTCTGCCTGCCTGTATATGTAGTAACACATTATTAGCCAAATAATCGTATTAACTTGTGAGTATCCGTTACGTCTATCCGAAATTGTCGCCCGAAAATTATTACCTACTATGACATTTTAAGCCGAGAGACTTGATCACGAAAAACACGATAAGTTATTATTAATAAATAGCTATCAATTGCCAAAGTGTCTTTCACGTTCTCAATAAATGAAATATGTCTATGTTAGTTACTAAGGGTCGCTATTATTTGCGTTCTCCTGTCGTATTGTTTGTCGAATCAGTTCGCAAGCAATTAGTTTTACAAGTTTTGGCTTGGGAACGGCATTTAGCATGTAAGAAGTTCGCTTGTTTTGCATAAGCCACATGGTTGTTTTTTTATTTTAAAACTCTTCATCCATTTGCGCCTTAACAGTAGCGTAACACAGATGATCTGAATCAGACTTGACTATTCCTTTCTTATACACGAAACAACAAAGTTGCACGCATTTATAATGCATTCATGGAATTTAATCTGTGAAAATATAATATGCGTGTTAAGATAGTGTCAAAAGACGTTGACCTTACAATTTTGCTGTGCAGATTTTGCGAACAGAGAGCTGAAAAATATTAAAACGCTTACCACCTGCATCCAGCACCATGTATTTTGTCCCTGGGGCTAGTTTGGAAAAATCCTCGCTCGATTCCTGTTGCAAGTTTGTTTGTGCCTTAACACGCATGTTTTGACAGAAAAGGGATGCCACCTCTGGTTCAAGGGCTAATTGCAGATTTTCAGCCTGGATTCCAGCCTGTACATATAGTAGGATCGTCGTCATTATCATCATCATCGTCATCATCATCATCATCATCATCATCATAATAATATCATTATCATTATCATCATCATCATTATCATGATCATCATTATTATCATCATCATTATTATCATCACTAGCATCATCGTCGTCTTCGTCGTCGTCGTCGTCGTCGTCGTCGTCATAATCACCACGATTATCGTCAACATCAGAAGCAGAAGCAGCATTTGCATCATTATTATCATTGTTTTATTCATCATCACTATCATTATCATTATGATTATTATCATATCATCACGAACCTGTTATAATCACCAGTATCCTCATCATCATCCTTATGAAATATTAATTATCGCCATTTTCTTTTTTATAATATTATTTATAAATAACACCAACACAATCATCACAAAAACAACAAAATTGTCATTCTCATAAGCATTATCAAAAGCAACTGCATCTTCTAATTCATTGTCTTCCTAATCAAACAAAACGCGAACATTTATTTATACCTCAATACTTGTTTTCAGATCAAATGCGTCGACATGATATTAACTTACTCGTTCAGCAGCTCGTCTCATGAACACTCTAGCGCTGTCAGTCCAGATAGCTGGCACGGTGAGGACCCAGGTAATATCTTTTTCGGTCACGTATCCGCCGACTTGTTTGTTGATAGTGGAGAGAAGGTCGTTCTTCAGATATTCAATCGCTAATGAGAACACTGTCATTGCTGGTAATATTTTATTGCGCGAATCCTTTATTTTTAAGTCACTGCTGATCGACTAGAAAAAAAAGACAATTGCGCTACTAAAATATACCGACAATTTAACATATGAAATTAAGTAAACATTTTTCAAAAATATATTTTAACATTCCATTTTAAGAATTGTCCTTACTAAATATTAAAGTTTTTTATGTTGCTAACACAAACCTTTGCTAAAACCATGTTTTGCTAGAAATGCAAGGTCAGTTTACGATAATTTTCCTGCAGATAATGTTAATTTCACACGCTCTACGATCTATGTTGTCAAACATGTGCGGAAATAACCAGAACTTTCTACGGTAACTACCGATCGTAAAGAAACTCTCATTATGAAGAAATTTATTAAAATTCATTATTCTTACCATTTGATCGAAAAGGACCATCTTGAATTGCTTGAACAGGTAATACTGCATGTGGTTCTTGTCTTCTATGAGGTCAACATACTTGTTCTCTGCATTGTACCCGAAAGCCTCGAGTGTTTTTCCGTCAGGTCGTATTAGAACTGTTGTTGGAGCTTTGGCAGAGAGATGAGATCCGTCATTCCTGCCATAAAAAGAATGACGTCACACCTATCACATTTGACCAAATGATACACCATTTTTACACCATGTAACAAAACATATGTAACAATATGTCAGTAAGATATGCATAAGATTGTTAAAAATGACCGGTTACGTAAAAAACGAAAATTTTATTTACAGAAAACAAGGTTATAAAACTGCCAAGATTGAAACTAGGTATTTTAAGTATGTGTTTATGTTAATTGACGATTGGACACACGCTACTTTATGTTTTATCAAGGTCTTCTGACAGTTCATTTCCTGTAAAGTACTAATACTTAGGCAGTAAATAATTAACCATACGGAAACATGTAGTAGATGATATAGCCCAAAATTGGATTTGTGTTTCCAATATGGATTCATCCCATTCGGAAACAGAAATTTTAACCTTTCCAACTCGGACATCACTTGTTATTCTTAATGGACATCAAACTATACAAACACATTCTGTTTGATCTGGTATTACCAATTCTTAGCAATGACGTCAGTGGGGTCCTTTTCAAATGAATGCCGGAGAGAATAAGCCCAGCTAGAAAAGGTTGTCCCGAAATCAATCGCTGCAGATATAAGCCTTTTGCCCTGCTTCTTCTGAAACATATTTTTTGTCCCGTAGGTAAATTCAAATTGAAGATATCTAGGAGTTAATGTTTGGAAAAGCACATTTAACACATTTAACACAGGGCTGGATACTGAACATGTTTCGGTTCTTCCTTAAGAATGCTACTATAAGTATTCCTTTAATATGTTGTTGTTTTGTTTTAATCTTTGTAAGAACATTTTATTATCAAATTACGAAGCCTTTATTGAAATAAAAATGTAAAACATTCTCGAGATGAAGCACATTTAAGCACATTCCGCTTCTTTTAAAAATCCTTTTCAAACTAAAAACAACACACCGAAAAAGGCCAATTCAAATCCGTCTACAAGTTTCACATTTTGCTTTTATAATAAGTCATTTGAACTAAATATACGGTTAAGATCTACTAATAAGAAAATGTAATACTTATACTATTTATGTTAAAAGTGAAAACAAATGAACAGGTTGTTTATAGTTTCGGATACTATTTCAAATGATGTACGTCAAATGAGCCCATATTTTGTAGAGGGTAGGCATTTGATATCTGTATCCTGTAACCATATTATGGATTTTGTTGGATTGTGTTTAAAATCTTCTCATTCAACAACATGCTAGCATTGTATAACTAATACATTATTATGTTGCACAGTAAGAATTACTTATATAAACTTTATGAGAAGACCAGCAACTTTAAATTATTTTTATGATAAAAGTAAAGAACTTGTTAAAATGATATTGACAAAATTTGCGTCATACTAATTAAGGGCTATTTTCCGACATCTGTTTGCAAAAGTATCAAACGATAGCTAAAAAATAAATAAATTTTGCTGTCATACAAATAAGGTGTATATCTTTTAGATACATCAAAAGAAACAACATAACGTCCTAACTCTAGCCTAGATTAACTTAATTAATTAAAATGAAGCCGTTTTTCTAAGGGAATAATTACTATGGTTTTATTTGAATCTTCGCAGTCACACAATACGACATTCCTGCAAAAAAAGACTAATAAATCAGAGTCGCGTTATGTCTGTACATTTAACCTTCTTTTAAATTCAAACAAATTTAAGCTTGCAAACTTGCATATGTTGGTTTGAATCTGAAATGTATTCAATTTCAACGCAGTAGAAAGAGACAACAACAGTTCGTTTATAGCAATTTGTATTTCAAGTCTTGCCTCCGATTCCGAAACCAGCGTCTTTTAATTTCTCTAGCTTTTAATTGAATAATTTAGATTTCATATACAATATATACAATAAATATTTTATGTACAATATATTTCTTTATCCTACTGAAAGGATTGTTGCTTCCAAATCATATAAAATCACCACCTCCCGTATAGCAAAATGTTGCGTATTAACCTACATGCTCATTTGGTGCATATATTTAAAAAGTTAAAACGAATCCAATAGTATCTTCATTCTTCACCATTAACGAAAAAAGATGAAATCCTTACTTCCGGGCCTTTATTTTTCGAGCGAGGTCACGTATGCATACACTCACTTATACAATCACACTCGCACACACACACACACTCGCGCAAACACATACGCACAAACACTCGCGCATATTCACGCACGCACATTCACGTTACTTTACGTTTAGGGGACTTAAACATTGAATTATCATTAAAAGAACTAAAGAAACCATCTTATGACCTCTGTTAATTTTTCACCGATGAGCTTTAAGAGGCGATATTTGATGTCTTATTATAGTTATGAAGGTATTTCTGATTAAAAGCAAACTGATTAGTTGATTGACATAAACACTTAGGATTTTCAATAAGCATTGGATGTCAATAATGTCGTGTCCAATCATGCATTTCCATGTAAAGTTCAATTATATCAAAGTTTTTTATAACTGTGGAAGTTTGTTCACCAGAAACGAGTTTCAACCATTTCATGAATGTCAGTATCCGATTAAGACTGCTGTGGAAAAGGTATCCTCTGTTATGAGGTCAAGATTTATGACCCTCAAGCTTATTGTAAAGCAATAACGAATTGAGGCGATATATGTAGGTGGTAATATGCATATGTAAATTAGCTAACCTATAGGTAAAGCTGGTTGTTAGTTTTGACACGCCAACAGTCCTAGCTGTTTAAGTGCAATCTTCCATCATAATCAACAGTATTTTTGTTTGCTGCGATCATATTTTCTTATTCGAATATAAACATGTCTTTTGTCAATGTTAAAAATTTTCATGTATTTCTTAACTCAAAGGCTAAATACTACATTTTTCTATTGCTTAAAAGATAAGGCGTTGCAACCAGTAAGAGCATAAAACTGCGATATTTTTGTCAGTCATTTGCTGACAACATCATGCTTGGCTCCTTGTCTCGGAACAAATTATTTTGAATTTCTGTACAATCGAGGTTATTGGAGCCATGTTCGTGTTTATTTGAAACACTGTTTCGTAACAGTTACTGATTACGATGAGATTATATAAAGAAAAACATCTTATAAAAATACTAAATATTCCTATCATTATGTCCCAATTAAATATGTATAACTACAAAAGAATATCAATCATTCGCGTGAAGTTCAACAACAAGGAAGAGTCGGTCGAAGTCTCATAGTTTAATCTTAAATATCTCAAAGAGGCATGTGCTGTTTCTTTACATTTTAAGAAAGGGGTTGGTACCTTCACATTACACTAAAACATTTTCTGCCGCAATAACTTTGATGTTAAGTCTTCAAACTGACTGGACCTTTGTGTATTGATCGATGTGCTTTATACCATTTGTTTCGTCAGTAAATATTTGTGTCAGTTTGCAAAAGCAGAATTTAAAACTTTTCAAACAGTTTTTTATTAAACAGTTGAACCATACAGATAAAGAAAAAACAAATGAACAGCGGAACAATGAACAAGAAATTTGACATCATGGAACATTACATGCATAATTATAAAATGATAAAATATATGCTATAAAATAAACGTGTAGGTAAGATAATGAAATAAAACATGTCATACCTGCTGTGCCATCGCTGAAATAAAAGAAAAGAGAATATTGCAAACATTTTATTTTCACCTATGTAATTGGCCACAGTTGGTCAAATTTGCACAAGCCAAACTATTCATTGTTTACAAAAGGAAAACTTTGCTTGACCTCCATAAATTATGGAATAAAATGTAATCTTTGATTTAATATGCTATCCCTGAAAATATCATGTTGTCTCCGGGGTGGGAGAATCAGAAGCGTTATTATTTAGCCGCTTTAGCCAGGGGCGGATCCAGAAACTTTGGGGGTGGAGTATGAATCAGCATCCATTCAACTTTGTCGCAGTAAATATTATATATATACACACAACAAAGGGCTCTTACTTTGACCTAAGCCGTCAAAAGACACATGCGCTACTTTAAAAGCTTAGTTTTTTTTAAGCTTACATGTATGTGTTTTCACAACTCTACACTTTTACCTGGTTGGTGGGGGGGGGGGGGGGGGAATCGACCCCTCCAACCCCCGGATCCATCTCTGGCTTTAGATATTCAAACTTGTATTTCTTTGATGTTCGCATGCGGTTATGTGGTTATGTATGCAATTGTACACACCAGTCAAACCATACTACGTTGATTGACTACATAATGACGCAATAAGTTACGTACTTATAATGTGGTTTTATGTGAAATCAACCTATGCAAAAATGTGACCTAGACGCTCTGTGAGGGCAGTTGCATAACTAGGTCAGAAATATGAAGCAAATTATGTTAATTTACCATGTATGAATTACAAAACATTTCTTTAAGCTAGCGGTAAAATGAAATACCGATAACTGTAGCATTTTAAACTTATGTTTTTACACACTGGGTTGACAGGTGCTCCGCAAAAACATCCTCCAACTAACAGGTGTGTTGGTAAGTGGTTGCAAATTGTTCACTTTGCATCTGTATAAGTTTAGAGTGAAAACCTATCTCTGGTGTCATGTACCAAACTACTACAATGACAGCCAAACAAATTTACGATTTATGATATGTTACATATATTTTAAGTTGTTATATCAATTCATGCTTTTATTTAAAAGCAAAATTTCCTTCTCTTACATCAATCATTTACGTCTATACAAACCGACATCGTTTGGTGAAAGCTATTTCTGTTTTCAAGAAAAGATTAAACCCTCTAATAGATAGAAACCAAGTAGCAAACATTATGTGGGTTTTTCCAAAAACGAAAGTAAAAGTAGAAATATTATAAAAACTGATCAAGAATGATTTATTTAATTTAAACAGGAGACAGAACGTTTAAGCAAACAATAAGATGAACATCAGCAGCAACATAAAAGCACCAAGATAATTGCAATTAAACTAACAAGTAATATTAAAAGCATGTGAACACGTTCAACACTGTTTTTGGCTCCAAAATAACAAGAAATATCGGCTATATTACAAAGAAGGCATGGAATCAAACATCAAAATGAGGAGTGAAAATACTATAACTTCAGAACAATCCAAACAATACAAAGCCAAAATAAAATTAATAAAACTACCTGTTTTCTCGACGCGATTTAAATGATAGTTACCTCCAATGCGTTAAAATTACTTCCTATTTCCGGATATACACGATTACCTCCCCTTAAATCTTGTAGGTCAGGTTCGTGTTGGTCGGATCGATAAAACATTAAATTGGATTAATCACCCAACAGGTATTGGGTCAACACCGGCATTGAATTGTTAAATACATGATCATACCTCATATCGACAGTTACGTGCAGTTTTGTCGACTATGCAGGCTTTGTTTGTTTGTTATTATCAGTATAAAGAAGTAGAAAGGTTACACTTTCTGTCAACCTTTAGCATTAAAAGTGCTTCTTAACCATTTCTCGTTCTCGTTTCAAAGGTTGTATCCGATTGGACCAATTTATTTCTCTCATGCAGGTAAAATAATGATTGTTTAATGAAAAGATACTGATAAATTTTGTTTATTGGTGACCTACATCCAGGTGATCCCCATCCTGGTTATTAAAGCGACTCTTTCCTATATCGGTAAAAACGACTTTTTTGGAAAAAAAGTCTTCAAATTCCCTTTCTTTTGTATTTTAATGAAAGCTTGCATTGATATCAGATTACTGATAATAAATTTAACTAGAAAAATGCCTCGTAATTGTTGATACTGATGTTTTTACTCACCGATACAGCGAAAGCGTTAGTAACGCATTTTCGGCCGGGTCTTCTATATTTAGCGCGAGCTTTTTTGTCTGGGAACCCCAACTCCCTTTTGACGCCTGCGCAGTTTGTAAACATGGTTCGTTAAAAGAAAACCGAAAGTGAAAAGAAGAGATTAACTGCAATAAGACAATAGTGGTTTCATTTAAATAAGTTAATCTGGGAGAATAAATTGACAGATGGAATGCCATCAAGTCGTTATCAGTGCAACAACGGATGCGGAAGTCGCTGCAGCATTGATCAACTGGTAAGTGTAAAGTCGATCTGTGTTTGTACGGGTATTGTAAATACATTGTAAACAGAAACGAAATTAAATCTCCGGTGTTATCTTGGCGTACACTGCCTTGTAGAAAACGTGTATGGATAGATATAAATTTAAACATTAAGACATTTGGATACGCCACTCGCCATCGACGGTCACATGCTGGCTAGTTAAAATTCCTACAGATCGATTGTTGGAGATCTACTTTTGAATAAATAGATCGACAGAAAAGGTTAACTTTACGTGACTAAGCTAACATTGAGTAAGTAGGCTTGTTAGAAGAATCCATGCACTTCTGAATACTGCCCAGTCATGTAAATCACTAATATATTTATATCAATAATTTAAAAAGACACTGTTCTTTTTCGCATATAAATATACTCAGCTACATATGAATGTAATGTAGTTGTTTGATAAGATAACATCATTAGTAGAATTCACAATACATGGTCATAGTGGCTCATTCTGATATTTAATCGGTCACAGAGTTCACAAACTCTACTTGTATTTTATGGAAAGGGATTGAAAAAGGGTTTGAAACATCTATATTGTTTTTGTTTTGTTTTTGAGATACATTTGCAGCGACCAATTATGGTCATTATAATGACGTCCAGCAGTTTTGGTGGAGAAAGACCCCTGACAAATATCTAGGTAGAACCACCACCGCATTGCATGTCAGCTAGATAAACTTCCCACATAAAGTCCTTCGCCCCAAATGGGACTCGAACCCATGCAGTGGGAGGCTAAGCAATCAGAGGAGTTACAAATTGACGACTCTATCACGGCACCACGGGTGCCCCAAAAACACCTATATAAACAAAACAATACGCCTTTGCATCTCTAATTGTACTTTTATGATGACCACCGAAGTCCGTGTAATTCCATTCTATAAATAGTGTTCTTAAACAATACATACTATATATAATTCCAGTTTCCTGAAACAACATGCCTTAGTGACACTTTCGGGCATTATTCCTCCACACTAGGATATCCAACCCTTATCAGATATTGGTATACCATCAGTGTCAGAAGGCAGTGGGGATAATGCAGCTATGAGAAAAGCTTTATCATGGTATATATTATGTTTTTATTGACAACAATGTCACAGGAGGCCTGCATACACATGGCAAGCAGGATATTATGTGAATAAGATCAATCATTAGTAACTTTTAACAGACAATAATTTACTTCCCAACTGTCATGATGTTGTATGCCTGTTTTTTTCCTGTGGTTGTTTTTTCAATTCCAAATAATGGTATTTATATTAAACTCTGTTCATTTACCTGATACTATCATAAACCATTTCACACTGTCCTGCTATAGTTTTATTGCCCATATCTGATGAATTTATTGATAAAACTACTGCCACATCATATTAAGTTGAATGATCTCATTTTATGTTTCATTTTTTCTGTTTTTTAAGATGATAAAATTAAAGAAATTTTCACTGTTATTCTGCCACTCATTTTATACTTTATGTAAGCATTTACCTGGTATTGCAGTTTCCAAGATTTGCCAACACCAGGCCCATCGGGAATTGTACATTCCACCCTTGGCCCTTTTGCTCACAAAAAAAATCGAGGATGACACACCAGTGGAAACCAAAAGGTGAGTAAAAACCTTTATTGTTATACTGACATTATCAGATGCAAAGGAGACAACTTTATTTTAGAAGAAGTGTATTTTATTTATTTATGATGCAGCCAAAAGATGCAAAAATATGGTACTTTATATAATAAATATGACAAGACCGTGCCCCAAATTAATGAGAGCTAAAGTTCAAATTCAAGCATTTTTTTAATCTAAGAGTAATATTTATTGTTCAGTCAAGTTGTGCATGGAATCATAAGTTAAACAGTATATTGTGCTTCCATTTCCTGTCAGAATGCCACTACCATGTCATAGTCTTAGATATAACATCTTCATTTGTGTCAGTTTATGGTTCAGTTTTGGACTGCTTTTACAAAATCACTGTTCTCTGTTCCTTTAGGATGATTTTGATGACCTTGTCATTTAAAAGGTACAGTATTACTCTCTTGTCGAAAAAATGCTACTCATGTTTGCTTTTGTAATGGTTGATAATTTATTTGTTTCAGAGCTGCTTATCTTACAACTCCTGTCAGAGGCAGGAAGAAGATTGGAAGGTATAAATCATTTTATATGATACAATTTTTTAGAGCTCACACATAGCTTTCAGTTGTGACAACTTTAACGTAAACATGCTAATCACCAGCATTGTTTTTCTTGATATTTTCTGTGACATAAGACCCTAGCTATTTGGTAGGTCTGATATTAGGCCAAAGGTCATCTGACTGCTGTCATGTGACTCATGTGAAAAATCTTATCCATCTAGTCCCCCAGCTGTTTTATGTGGTACCATGTTTATTATGTTATTTAAAAATGTTTTTTTACATTATTTTTCAAATAAACATTTGTTAAGGTAATTGTTCTAAGCAACACACACTTGAATACAAACAGTTGTAATATTTTGCAACTTATTAACTTACAGGGTTCTTGTTGAACCCTGACTACGATCCTGATGACCCTACCTTCCAGCCTACAGACTTTGATATTTCTACAGCGTAGGTCATTTTCCTTTTTAAATAAACATTCAAATTTATATCTGCTTCAAATATGGTGTAGTGGTTGTCACTGACTTGTAACTTCTCTGACCGCTTAGCCTCTCACAACGTGGGTTCGAGTCCCTTTCGGGTGAAGGACTTAAATGTAGGAACGTCTTCCACCTGACCACTAAAAATGGCTGGACGTCGCTATAATGGTCATAATTGGTCGCTGCCATGTATCTCAAAAACAAACAAAAAAAACAACAAAAAACGAATGTTATGTTCTAAAGTACCTACTTTGATAAGTATTAGGCAATATCATTAAGAACCTCACACAGTTATGTTTCTTTATTCTGTTTACTTTGTAGCACTCAAAATAAACCAACTCTTTTACAATTAGATTAAGAGTACAAAAACTAAATTAACTTGCCATTGACGCCTTGGTCGATGATGAAAAGTGTTGGTACTAATTTTGGATATTCTTTTCTACCATGACTCATAGCATGATAAAGAAAACTTAAAAAATATGATGGGTTTTTATTTTTGAAAGCAATAATACATTTTTATTATCAAATATTTTTTAGCCAAAGTGGCGATGACAGAAATTCAAACATATCGGAGCATTGGCTTGAAGAGGATGTCTTCGACATTTTTTGTAGGATGAGGAAGATGCTGTTTTTATTGTGATTTATTTTGCAATTTGTAATGTCCTACAATTAAGATATTGTTCAAAATCAAATTAGCCGGTTCTTTGAATTCAGAAAATAAGCCTATATACCTTGCAATCACATTAAATCAGGAGTAATATTTTGTTACATGTATTTTATATTGGCACACTGCTGAATACCACTTTTAAAAGTGTAAATAGTTAATATATTAGTTTTATTTCATGTATGTTTATACAGATAGTGAGAGAGAGGGGGGGTGAAAGAACAAACAAGATGGAGAGACATTTAATCTTTTTTATATTTAATATTCATGTATGTTTGTTTAAACAAAGATATGCACCTTTTTTAAAATCTTTTTTCTTTTACAAAAACCGGTATAAAATGGTTGTAACAATAGAATCAGCACACCATCTTCTTTTGAAAAGAACCTATAAATCTTACTGTCAATTTTTATCAACGTTTTGTTCGGATTCTTGTATTTAAGAAAATGAAGATATTTTTAAAGTACAAGCCCGCGTCATAAATCATTTTGCTCACATGTTTTTCTGGGTGTTCTTACTTAATTTTCACTATTTTAAGGACATTTTTCTTTCTGCAGGCTGATGTTAATGCATTAGTGACTTTGAAAGAAAAGAAATGATTTAAATCACAAAATCATGATTATCCAACATCAGAATTAACAATGGTTAAACATTTTCCTGATAGCTCAAATTCAGGGAAAGCCATATAGAAATTACTTTATATCTAATTATATATATATTGCAGTACAAAACTTGTATGAAGATTAACCTGTAAAAACAGTTATGTTGTATTTACATTGTATGTAATAAAATAAATTTGTCTCACCTACGGATGGCATCACTTTTATGTATGACAAAAAAGTGAGCAAATGGCGAAAAAATTGTCCTAGTGTACTTTAAACAAAATAACAGTTTACCAGAGTTCAGTTGGGAAGCAATGATCATACATTTTAATATATAGTAATATAATTATAGGTAAAAAATGTGCACCTTAAAGACGTGTTGTTTGAAAAAGGCCAAACATATTATTTATTTAATAAATGTGGCCTTTTTCCTTACATTCATTTATGTCAACTAAATACTATAGAAATCAACTGCCATCATTTTACTAACTGCATAAAGGAAGTTTCTTAAGAATAATAACGAGAGCAAATAATATCTGTAAAAGTAAAATGACCATATCCACCAAGAACCTAAAACAGTTCTAAAATCTTGTAATGTAAGATCTTGTAATTGATGCCATCTCCAGTTTCTATGATTATAAAAAAGGAAGGCTTGTTCTGAATTACTGTAAAAATAAACATGCCAATAATTTAACATTGCTAACACAATCATATTGTAGGGAAAATGTCTTCAAATTAAAGGAGTATGATTGTATATTTTCAATAATGCTCATTACAGATTGTATATAACAAAAAGACAGTATGCATCTTCCAACAATACTCAACATACATAATACATATTAATAAAACAACATATCCACCATCATTTGATCTTTGTTTAATGTATATTATACCTAAAGTTTCTTAACTTGGTCCGAGTTTGGAGAAGGTATATGACAATTAGAACTGCATGAGGTGCACTTCAGATGTATTTCAATTATTGCATCAATTAAAAGCCCATCAGTGTATTGTTTATGACTGGCATATACACATGACCTATGTATGCATGTGTCAAATAGATGTGCTGTTTTAAAAGGGCTGAATCTAAATTAAAGGTGTTGCAACACTTGATTCTCACAACCGTAAGAGAACACACTATTTTGGAGAACATTAACTTATCCTGCTGGTTTTTAGAACGAAGTTTTAAAAACAGATTGGCAAATTCTTCCCAAGTCGATTTAAAATATAAATTGTCCAAAAATATTGATGCACACATGTTTTAATATGCAAGAACAACCAACAAATTTGATAACATTAAAGAATTATCAGAGTGGAAGATAAAAAAATATTAACGTAACATTTGAATATTGTAATCATTCATTTTTTTGTCAATTTTTACATCATTTTGAGCTTGCTGTACATAAAAGGAAAGGAACAATTTCATTAGACATAATATTTTAAAACAACATTCATCAACAAACATCAACATGGCACATTTAACAATTCAGTTATCTGGAACTTAAGTTGTTTCTTAAAGCTATTCTGCCAATTTTTACTTTTAATATATTAATGTTGTGAAATTTCAGAAAATCTTGAACATAACATAATAATTTATTAACTTGCTTTTTGAAAATACAGCCAGTTATAACATGAATTTGACTATATAAAACACAACCGATCAATAAAAAGCTAATAGTTGCTGTTTTAGTAACCATTAATATTATCCAATTTATTGGATTGTTCTTTAAGCTGCATTTTCTGTAATTCTTAAAATATTATTATTCCTTTTATTAAGTAAAATACAGAAGTGAAATTTAAACTCACACTAATAAAAGTGAAACATGTAATCAGTACAAAACAAGAAGTACAACAAACAGAAGACTGATCAAAACAACATCTTCTGACCCCTCCCTGTGCCAGACTTAAAATAAAACTGATAAGCAACGATTCGAAACTAGTAAAAGACATATGTTATAATAGTGAGTATGCCAACTTTTTAATATAAACATTGTGCCGTTCACTATGGGTCCTGAACTATATTACAAATGCATATAAAAAGGCTCAGTGACACTGCCATTACAGTATTAGACAGATAAACAAAAGGTCCTGTATAAAGTTCATACATGAACCAAGAATGTTTTGCTTTTGCCAAATTGCATCTTTGTGTTTCCTTCCTTTTTCACATATTTCATTTATTTAACCATTATTAAAGCACCTACATATAAGTTGTCTTTGATTACTTTTAAACAATACATTATTTTAAACTGTTTGGAATTATTTTGGAATAATGAAATAATGGGCTGCCAGTCAGTATGTCTTGGGCCGCGACATACCAAAGTTATAAAAATGATAGTCGTCTGTAATTTGTTTGACTATTGACATTTCTTAAATAAATAATATGAAAACTAACATTAAACCAGTACAAAATAATCTATTTCTGCAAGCACAAAAATGTGATAGTTAATATTTATGCCAGGTGTTCACGGTTTGCTATACACAGTGAAGGCAGCAATATATTTGCTTCAAGTGGACACTGTCTCCAGATAACCAACACTGTTGGTGGGACAATAAACCTAATACACAAACAGACAAGATATTGACAGTTTGCTTGCAAATCCTCAAAAAGTCCCCTTACATATCCCTGATAAGTTTCTGATGAACTTGGGAATTTATCCCTGATAAATTTGGTGCAGCATGCTGAGACAGGCTTCCTGACACCTCGCCCCAGCCGCCCATGAATCCACAGTGTAAACTGTGTATATGCTAAATATCTGAAATTAGCATTAACTCATCTTCTCCATGTATCACCTCTTCATGAACAAAATTGTCATTAAATAAAGCTTGTTGTATGTGAAGAGTCATAGGATCTGTTATAACAAGATCCATTTCCTGAAATAAAACATATGTTGTTGTTTTTAAAAAAAACATATCTAGAGATATATATATAGTTATATTCTCTTATTAAAATACTGCACATTGAAAAGTGACATGTTTATACAAAGGCGTGTTGATTTCTTCAGTGTCTCTGAAAGACATTTTGTTTAATGCCACTTTACTTTTTTTCTTAGAATAAGCGAGACTTTTTCATGAAAATGCATGATGAAGCAGTGCATAATTTTTCACAAAATTGGGTAATTACTGACATTTCTTAAATAAACAATATGAAAACTAACTTTAAACCAATAGCAATCATTTATTTCGGCAAACATGAAAAAAAGTATGTGCTAGTTAATTTTTAAGCACCACTATATCAGCTACACAGAACTGTATATTAATAAGTTTATATATGCAATAACACCATTTGCAACAATATTGAAGTTTGCTGATTTAAAGAAAACATCTTACTCGATAAATAAGGGTGACAAAATCGTTAAATATTTTTTATTGGATATGGTTTCCTTACTGGTCGCAAACTTATGCAGAAAGCTGGCTGCATAGTACAGCAGACACGTTCATTCTGCCGATCCGTCGGTGGGCACCTGCTACAAACACACCATGGCTGCAAACCATTCACTCCAGGGCTAGGTGGCTCTGAGTCCCGCTGCAGATATTCAGCCACATCTAACACCAATGATGGCTGCTTGGCAGCTTTTTCAATTAGCAGCTCCTTTGCCTGCTTTTCCGTCATTTGATAAGATTCTGATGAGAGAACAAAACATCATTTTATTAACTCGTAATCGTTTGGTCTATTTAGGCTTACATCATTTTGTTAAATTGGCAGTCATGTCAAAGGAAGGTCTTGCAGCCTCTTGCTGTAAGTAGGTGGTGCTACCAATCAAATGTGTTAAGTATTTCAGTAAAATAATTTCAGCTGGGAAGTCACATAATAACCAAAATTGTTTCAAGATTTTCTTAATTACTTTATCCAAACAGACCAAACATATTAATTGATATGCCTAAGAATATATAGCAGCAGTTAAGAAATCAGTAACCGGTTAACCATGTCAAATGTTTGACCGGTAAACTGGATGATTATTACCATGCACTGGCTTAAAATTAGATATGCCTACAAACTTACGCCTGTGCAATATAAAAATGTTGCAGAAAAGTTGTGATAAATAAATATGATTTAACTGAAACGGGACTCGTTATGACTTACTTCGGCATCTTCTTTTCTTTTTTTTCTGAGTTGTTGAACCTTGTCCACCTCACACTCTTCTTACAACCGGGCTTTAAGCACACGGCTCCCTTTGCGTTTGGAAAGCTTTATGACTTCAATGTCACTTTCTGACTCCATTGGTTCCTATGGAAAAGATAGCCAGAAATAACAACAACAAAAATCCTCGGTAGTATTCTCAGAATTATATTTACTTCTACTCCAACATTTCTGTATAAATGTGTCATACCCAGGTATAATACTTAGTGCGTTTTAATATATAATAAATGGCTAAAATTGTTTAAAAACATGGACTTTTTTGCATTTATTATGATATAAGCATATATGAATGACACTCTACCAACATCTTATAAAATCATTTAATACTGCAAATCACAAACAAACAACATTATATTATAATTTCCTTATATAAATAGGCAAGATTTCAATCAAAACACAACATCCAGCAGAAAACCAATTTAGAAATAATAAAGTCACATACATTTTCTGTCCCTAGTCTTGGATCAACTTTGCCACTGGATGGTCTCTTTCCTTTCTGCTTTGAAGAATCCTCAATCTCCTCCTCACTGTCAACAGACTCCTACAGGTAAAAAAGATCAATGGATAAACATAGATAAGATGCAAGTCTAAATGTACAAACAGCAAATGAACAATGGTAAACACTTTTTTGTTGTAGCAATACTTATGAAATAACATTGCTACACACTAAATAAATCAGCATAATGATAAAGGTGGTCATGTAAAATAGAAGTATAAACATGATATAAATAAGTGTGTATTTGTTTTGTGTGTGGCTGTTTTACAATAAATGCAGCTCTATTCTGTTTTTAGCAGGTGTGTCTATTAAAAAACAACACTTAATGTTTCCTCTTCATAATCCCATAGTCTTTGTGGTACTGGACGCCGTTCATATTTATCACGTATTTATTCTATATATTTTGATTTTTATTATTTACTATAGAGCACAAAATATCTGTGCTTCCAAACTAAAACCAAAAATAGTTAGGTGAAAATTTGGTAGCGATAACTGTTTATTTAAAAAATATAATAAATATAATATAATTATATAAATATAATATAATAAAAATATTGACGTGCATTGGATACAACATTCTCTTGCTACTAGTCTTACTACATGAACGATTAGGCAAAATCATTAACTATGCTCAGTGAATCGAAACATATCTAAAATATCTGCCAAATATTTTTGAACTTTGTATAAAAATGACTGATAAAACCTTGGTCGGTGTAAACAACGATATCTAGATTATACATGTAACTAAGGAAATGCAACTCAGCAAAACGACCATTTCATTTAAAACACGGAAATAAGGTCCTATTTACTAGATCCATCTTTAAATGCACAATTGTGGAATTTTATTACATGGAATTTTAAAAAAACTTTCCATTTCCTCACTGGAAGTTGACGCTTCGGCCATATCGCCTCGTTTTGGAAATAAAATAATCACCGGTCACGTGGTCTGTCACTCTCAAAACGGAGAGCGCTATTACAGAAAGTGATTCCACGAAATTGACTTCGCTGGTCATCATAAAAGTACAAAGAAACACCCAAAGGCGCTCTGTTTTGTAATATAGGTGTTTTCAATCAGTTTCTATAAAATATAAGCGGGGTTTGTGAATTCCGTGCAAGATTAGTATAATATCAGAAAGAGTCCCTTTAACAGAATTGAAATTAATGGACATATATATTTTGTGATTCGTACTCTATAACCAGTAGGATCATGTTTAAACAAAAGTATTATTTTACGTAGCAACTTTGCGCAAATACCTGAGAACAGAGGTAAAATGTTAGATTTATTAGATACAGGCAAACTATAGGATACCACCTTAAAAGAACACTATTTATCGTCTCTCAGTCTTTTTATCAATACCATGTCACGTTCTTAAATTATTTTTGCATTTTGTCAACGTGCTTATTTAAGCAAGTTCATGTCAGTAACTGTGTGAAGATTGTAATAAAGGGGTATTTATATACTATATTAAACCCTTAAATAAACAGATATTGAGGGAAGTAAACTTAAAAGTTGATCCCAGACATTTTGAGCCAGATGTCGGAGAAAATCCAAGCAATATATATTTGAATGTCGAAGATTTATCTAAACACTGATTCCTGATATGCTAGATGAGTTTTCGAGTTGCCATGTAAGACCACAACATTAATTCAGTGAAGTAAATCATATCTCTGCCTACGCAAAACATTTTCCCAACCAGCTATCCAAGATTTTGGGTCATTTCCATTATTATCCTTTAAAGTTATTCGGTCAAAAAAGTATCAAACCCAAAAATAAATGGTTTGCTATCGTTACTTGTAATAATTGTTCTTTATTATAGGCGAACTGTCCAATGTTACGTTGAAATAAACAAGTGAATTGTTTTGTCAATGTTGTCAATGGAAGGACTCTTCTGGTAGGTTAAAATTAGTTAAATGTAAAGATAACGTTGATTTTCATGTTGAAGTTTGCAAAACATTTTCACTTCATTCACATGGCCTTTTTCGGATAAAGTTAACAAAGAAATAATGACTTTTTGAATCAGTGCATGCCTGATTTTCGGTATTATTCAAGTCGCAGACATACATGTTTCCTTATATTTATATTCCTTATATTATATTTTATGTACCGACAATGGATCGGACACACTCGTTAAATATTTATATCTCTAAGTGAAACCATACACTATAATTACTGTACAAATCCAAATCAATACAGGCTCATCAAACAGGCACTCATGTATACAGTCTTGTAAGTTGAAAGGCAATGTACATTGTAAATAAATATATCGACATATTTTCACTATTCTGGACGGTGTTGCAGACGTTATTGCAGGCGGGTACTTACATGTTGCTACTCCTATACAAATTCATTTGTAAAGTTACCTTTTATCCTAGATCTGTTAATGATCTCTCTTGCGAACAGTTACTCATAATGAAACGTACATATGTAGATTTTAAGTGGAAAGTTAATTATTTTGTCATATAACAAACTACTACAATAACAACAAAACAAACTTACGATTTAGTATGATATGTTCCATATATCTTAAGTTGCCATGTCAATATATGTTTGTATTTAAACGCAAATGCATTTTCTCTTGCAGCAATTATTTAAGTCTGTAGTTTTAGATCGATTTCGTTTGGTAAAAGATATTTCTGTTTTCAAGAAGAAAGGGTTAAACCCTAGAGTGGATTGATACCACGTATGGAACCTCAAGTTCTGTTAATGATCTTTCCCTGCGAACAGTTGCACATAATGGAACGTACAACGGTGTACGATTCATCTGTGTGAGTTCATGTTGATCCCACCAGTTTGCAGTTTGATTGTTATATATTCATGGTATGTTCTATTTTGAGATAAAGTAATAACACAAGTAATTTCTCGTATTTAGTTTGATATGTATTTCTTGACATATTAAAACATATATTTTGTATGTTGTATAAATAAGATGCCGACTTTGATACAAAACTAATAATTCAAATGGTAGTATTGTAACCTCTACTGTAGTGGCATTTTATTCAAGCAAATATAAAGCTCTTTATAACAAGACCATCTGCTTCAAATACCATAATAATAATATATTAACTGTAAGAACCGTTAATTGGTTCTTCTTTTCTACCTGCTTTTAATATTAATACAATTTTTCAAATGCATTTTAAGTTTTCTTTATAATCGTGTTTTGACTGAACGTAAAGTACGTCATTTAAAAAATTGGCGCGTTTAGAAACAAAGCCGCCATGTGTTCGTCTTACGTCCTTCCGAAGTTACGGCGTAGTTTTGTTGGAAAATAACGATATTCAAAATGGTTGATATTTAGAAACGCTTTCATGTGAAAAGTCCAAAATATTCGGTAATATTTTTATAATTAAAATATAAATTTTTAAAGAATAGTTTTAATATTTATCCAAAAACAATAATAATATAATAATAATAATGTACAGATTTACATTGATAAAGATTATTAAAAGACAATATTGGTTCTCTACAGATGTCAGTTTGAATGTTCCGTCAGTACATGTTTATTATATTTATTTACTTGTATGCATGTATTTGAATTGAATTGCAATGGTCTATTGTTTCAATTATTTGATTGATTTGTTAACTGTATAACAAATGATTGTTTGAAATATAAAATATTGATTGTTTTGGGGTTGTATCTCAGTATACATGTATTGCTGATAATGGTGATGTTATATATCAAAACGTGAAGAATAAAGGTGTAAAAGAAAATCCACACATTCGAGATATTGATCCCCAGAAGATTTCTAGATTACCCATATTTACAAAACTTTGCGGTGATCTTGGACGACATCTTGACTTTAAACGTCTGTACTACTCGATGACAAATTGTACTGGAATATCCATAAACTAAAGTTAATGACGAACATTTTGATGGTTCCGCTATGGCCACTAAATCTTCCAAAACCTCCAATATGTCATCCATCATTAATGAAACAATTTAATACGTTTTGGGGCATTTACATTTTCCATCAAACTGACCAACAGAAGACAGTATAGTACATCGTTTCTTTTCACATAATATATAAAAAATAGTATTGAAACTTTTTACTTAGGAATTACTATAGATTGAAAATCTCCAACAAATACTGACATTGTCTAGATCGATAGCTTAAATATGTTTTAAATTAAGCATACCTGTTTATATTTTTACTTTAATCATATACAAGAATAAGTGTGAGGCACTTATAACATGTAACTATTGATATCAACAAAACATAATCAAAGAATACTTAAAATTATTCTATGTATCGGTTCAATACGAATTCAAATATAAGGATAAAGAAACCATGTATTTTATAAAAATTGTAATATTGTTTAATGCTGCTTTTTTATGATATTTATACTAAAATCCATTTGAAGGTATTTTGCATTTATAAATAGTAAAATGTTAAAAAGCAGAAAATATTTTGCTTCGATTGTTTTAGTATAATAGCGTGGCGTGGAACTATCGGCGCTCAACTAATACATTTTCGCAAATTGCGAAACCCCGAAATGACCTACATGTTGGCCATTCGACAATTAAAAAGTCGTCAAAGCCGTCGGCTGTTTGGATGTAGGGTCCTGAGAAACCAGAAGCTTTAACTAATCTCGTCAACTACTTTCAAACCTTTCTGTCCTTTCTGTTGTACATTTCTTTTAACCATAGCACGGGTGCAAGCAGCTCTGGTCTTGGAGCCACCCATTACCCGCTTCAAGAGGGACAGGAAAGCAATAATAACTCTTGGTCGCAGATACGCTTCATAACACTGTTTAAATTGAAATAAATTGTGTTTTTTTTCTAAAACCCTGCTTGGTAGTTCCTAGTTTGCAGTCGACTGCATCTTATGTTTGTTATCTATCTTAGGTTAGTAAATTAGTTGCCGCTGATATTATACATTTCATTTTAAATTGATGAAATTAAATAATTACTTTGCCATAAAGACGCATAGGGTATTTCCTTCTGGGGTGACTAGATGTTAAGTCTACACCCAAAGCAAGCATCATAATAGTGAAGAGAAATGGTCTTGAAACATGTTTATTAGTATGCTCCTTCACTACTGAATATGTTGTCTGTTTAGTTTAATTTGATATATTCTATGAGGGGCGTTTATTATTTTCGAATTTTAAATTGTTACTCTATTGACAAGACAGGGGTAGCTCTTAGGATCTGTAGCATTGTACTATTTCAGTCCATTTAGGTTTGAGCAGACATGGCGTGGCAACATTTCAAGGGAGAGAATGTAACAGTGTCAATATGTAAGCAGATTTGTCCTACTGTTCGTCTGTTGTGCGTTTCTTACTCTTGTTCTATTTGTTGTTCTGTGTCTAGTTTGTTGCATCTTTATAATTCATACTCATACCGATTATAAATCAGTATGGCGACCTGTATATATACGAGTAATATTCTCACCATTTAATCAGTCATTCTAACTGATATTCATGATTTATTAAGCATAACCTTTAAAAATTTGGTGTAGACATTCCTTAATTAATTAACCTTTCACCTTCGCACCAGTACGCATGCGCATATTGTCTTTGCTAGCAGTCTGAAAAACGCCATATGTGTGTCTTTATTTAAAAGGATTTCTGTCATTACAAACTAAACATCCGAACCCGCAAAGAAAGATATACAAAAGGCGACAAAATAACACTACTGATGTTCATTTACACTAAGAGAATGTATTCCTATACACACGTCTCCTCTTAATATTGCTTACCTCTACCCACAACAAGTGACGAGGATATGATGAAGGCAATCACCTTCATGATTACACCACTCTATGCAAGCAATTTATACCAAAATTTAAAATCGTTGGCGGAAATAAAAATGAAAATAACACTTGATATCTGTAACAAAATGGCAGATAGATAAAATCAAAATAAATCTGCAAGTATATTCATACTCTTCATATGTTTATGATATTTGGCCTTTCAAAACGAACTACCATATACTGAATCAACGGAAATGACGAAGTTTGAAGGAAAGTTTAGTAGATTATTAACCAGATGAGAAAATAGGCAAAAGAAGAAACAAAAAAAGCACTTATGGAGCCAACTTTTCAACAAATAATTATATCCTTCGTACGGTTAATGTCCTGAACAAATACAGCGAACACAGTAAATGGGATCCAAAGTCACGTGTTGCAGACAAAAGCCCACGATAAAAGTTTAGTCGAGACTGAACATTAAGTGGAGTAGTGTCCATGAAGTAAGAACCTTTAGACCAGTCGCTTTCGCAGCTCGCGTTTTCTCCGCGTCTTAAATCTTAAGTTTCTTATTAAATAGACACACCTATATGTAAGACGCACTGCTCTGCAGAGCGGCGCCATAATGCCGGCTTAAATTGGGTCATATGTTTATATTGAAATACTGTAATTCTGAAATAATACTTTTGCAATTATTAAGTACATTTGTATTAGTAAAACAGAACTCAGTGGCAAATTTGTGAAGATTTCGCTTGGCTGATAAATAATAGAAGTTGTTTAAGTGTACAGTAATTTCGGAAGATGCTTCTTTTAGATAATTAAGAATTCATAAAATCTTATTTCGCTCTATATCTAAATGAACTAGTTATTGTGTGATAAGAACAAAATGTTTAACCTTAAAACTTAGTGAAAAATAAACAGGAGATTCGGCGAACGATTGTTAGATTAAAATGTGCAGAGAGAGAGCAAGAGCGAGAGCGATAGTAGAGGAGAATGGGAAAGAGTAAGAAAACAGATAAGAATGACACGAAGACTCGGTAATTCAACGATTTTGCATAAGTCAGAAGTGTCCATTTTGTATTATTCATATTTATTTACATTGTAACTAACTAATATTCAAGTTGTCAGATATTTGATTATCAATTTCAGCAGTAGGTAATATTGAAATCGACTAATAAATATGTTCAATTTAAATATGACGTTGAGAGTATGTGTTCTTTGAACAATGATGTAAACAAAAACATATGACTGAAGAAAATCTTCGTGCTTAACCGCTAATTATTGTTTTGCAGGTATACATATGCTTATTTAATATATACCGGTTTTTATATGAATGTCTGTCTTTTGTCTTTGTGTCTGTTTTTAGCTTTCCTTTGAGTATGGCTTTGTTTCTGTCTTTCTTGTCTAAGTACAGATAGTAAGACATTAACTAGCCAAATAATCGTATTAACTTTTGAGTATCCATTGCGTCCATCCGCAGTTGTTGTCCGAATTAATTTTATTCTGACCACTTCTATTTCAAGTCGTGAGACTTGATCCCGTAAAAACACAATTAGTTTTTAACGGTGGTATCGGACATTTTGCCAATATATTATATACGTAGTAATATCTTACGATATTGATAATTTCCAACAGTATCTCAATTTTGGGGCAGTAAAACTCGTTAATCAACGCTTGAAGTGCTCATTCTTATCAAATCGATAAATAAGAACCGTTTGGATACCTGCTAAAAATAGACATCGACGTCACAACGGATGACGTGGATGAGCTAAAACATACGTGGTCACGTGGTTAAAAATAGCTAACTGTGCAGATTGTCTCAAATAATAAATACATGTTTGAAGTGAAGATTGTGATGTTCATCAATAAATAGCATTTTGGGAGATCTGTTCAGGTAATAATGGTTTATTATGATCTTTAATGAAAATATTTTGGTCCAAACTGTCGGATACCACCTTTAATAATTAATAGCTATCAGTTGCCAACGTGTATTTAAAATTATCAATAAATACAATAAATAAAAATATGAATATGCTGGATACTTAGGGTTGCCATTATTTGCGTTTTTCTCTCGTATTGTTTGTCGTATCAGTACGCTAGCAACTAGTTATACATGTTTTGGCTGGAATGGCATTTAGCATGGTAGTACGTTATCTGTTTTGCACAAGTCCGCTGGCCCATTTGTTACTTTTTTCTAACTTTTTATCCATTAGAGAAGCGGAACACAGATGATGTGAACCAGGCTTTACGTCTTCTTATTCACGAAACAACGACGATGCACGTATTATATTCATATTATTACGAAATTTAATGTGTGCTAATATAACATACTTATTGGGATAGTGTCAACAGACTTTGTCCTTACAAGTTTGCTGTGCAGATTTTGCGAACAGCGAGCAGACAAATATTAAATCGCTTACCACCTGCATCCAGCACCATGTATTTTGTCCCTGGGGCTAGTTTGGAAAAATCCTCGCTCGATTCTCGTTGCAAGTTTGTGCTTTAAGACGCATGTTTTGACAGAACAGGGATGCCACCTCTGGTCCAAGGGCTAATTGCAGATTTTCAGTCTGGATTCCTGCCTTTACAAATAGTAGGATCGTCATAATCATCATCATCATCATCCTCATCATCACAATCATCTTCACCACCACCATCACCATCATAATCATCATCAATCATCATCACGATTATCATCAACACCAGAAGGAAAAACAGCATTTTTATCGTTATTACAATTGTTTAATTCATCATTACCATTATTATAATTATCATCATAATAACAATTATCATGATCCTTTTATAATCATCAGTATCCTCACCATTATCTTTTTAATAATATTCATTATCACCATCTTATTTTTTATAATTATATTTATAAATAACACCAACACAATCATTACCAAAAACAACAAAATCTTCACGCACATCAGCATTATCAAAAGCAGCTGCATCTTCTTTTTTATTGTCTTCCTTATCAAACACAAAGAGAGCCTATCGTTAGACCTCAATACTGGTATCCAGATCAAATGCGTCGACTCAATATTCACTTAATCGTTCAGCAGCTCGTCTCATGAATATTCTTGCGCTGTCAGTCTAGATAGCGGGCACGGTGAGGACCCAGGTAATATCTTTTTCGGTCACGTTTCCGCCGACTCGTTTGTTGAGAGTGGAGAGAAGGTAGTTCTTAAGATATTCAATTACCAATCAGAACACTGTCATTGCTGGTAATGTTTTATTGAGCGAATCCTTTATCGTTAAGTCAATGCTGATCGACTAGAAACAAATACAATTGCACTAATAAATAAAATATACCGACAACTTTAAATTGGAAAGTAAGTAAAGATTTTTCAAAAATATATTTAAACAACATTCCATAGTATTGTCATTACTAAATAACAAAGGGTTCTTATGTTGATAACATAAACCTTTGCTGACATAATTTTTTGCTAAAAATACAAGGTCGGTTTACTAGAATTTTCATGCAGAAATTAATTTCACACGCACTTCGATCAATGTTGTCAAACACGCACGAAAAAAAATAAAAAAAGGATTTTTCTACGGTAACTATCGATCATGAGGAAACTCATATTAAGAAGTCAAACGTTGGGTATTTCGACAATATTCAATATTGACCATGTCACGTTTCTACATCATGACTGCACCAATGCTTAAACTTTAACGTTGGTTTAGTTCAAGCTTGGTCTAACCATTCCATATTCAAACCATTCCGTATTTAAACCATTCCATATTCAAACCATTCCATATTCAAATCATTCCAAATTCAAACCATTCCAAATTCAAACCGTTCCTTATTCAAACAGAAAGAGATCTTACAAATAATATGCTTTATTTGATTCTCTTAAAGGCGTCTTAGAACTGCCCTTTAAAAAAACAATGATTCTCCTATGCCTATTAAAATAAACATTGATATACAGTCCCGTAATTTGATTTTTCGAAAGCCCGTGTTGTTTGTGTATAGTAAGCCAACCGTTTACCATATAAAAAATGACGCCCCACCTGTCACATTTGACCAAACGATACACCATTTTGCAGCATATAACGAAAGATCTGTAACAATATGTCAGTAAAATAG